>VXAZ01000040.1:374475-459763 GCA_013399875.1 Gymnorhina tibicen
ATTAGGCTTTGTGAATGTCCCCAGCCCAGAGCTGTTATTCTGTCTTATCTTCATCAGCGAGCAGTGTCAGGGCCTCAGCAAGGCCTCAGTCAGGGCCCCATTCAGGGTGCAGTAGTCTTCTCTGCAGCTTTTGCAACACAGTTTTAAAAGTCCTTCATGAAAAAGTTCAAGTCATAAACTGTAACATTTCAGTTTCTGACAATGGGTCAATTCTTTGTGCAGTGCAGGAGGATCTTCTGGTTTCTGGTGGCTCTCCCAGTTCATTCGACCTGTGTGGTTAGATCAGGCAAATGTTAGTTTTTCCCTAGGAGGACAGGAACAATTAACCTCGGGAAACAACCTCAAGTTGAGCCAGGGGAAGTTTAGAGTGGGAATTAGGAAAAATTTCTTCACTGAAATTTTTGTCAAGCATTGGAACTCACTGCTCAAGGAAGTGGTGGGGTCACCATCCCTGGAGGTATTTAAAAGATGTGTAGATGTGTCACTTAGAGACATGGTTTAGTGTTGGCCTGGGCAGTGCTGGGTTAATGGTTGGACTTGATGATCTTAAAGGTCTATTCAAAACTAATTCTGTGATTCTATACATAGCAATTTCTATCTAGTTCACACATCCTATATTTCAGCTGCTTCCTTTTGCTGCTCAAAATCATCCATTGAAATGTGCACTTAGTTAAAAGATCTGTGGTGTCAGATGGGATACCAGCCCCTTCTTAACTACTGATGAAGGCATGTCCTAAGTGGCATTGGGCCAAATCTGTGTAGCTCTTATGATGACTGATTCTATCTTACAAATTAGACCATCTGCTTGCACAATACCATTTTTTTTTGGTCCTTGACTGCCTACCTGTGCACTCCTAACTTGTAGGCGCCTTCGTGTGTCCAGCAGTAATCTTCCCTCTCTGCTTTTCTATGCCAGCAAGTTATGAAGAAAATACAAAGCTTACAGCAGTAACCCTGGGGTTAGAGGAACATGTCCTGATAACAAATATTCCTAGTAGCTCCGGTAATCTTGGAATTAAAAACATTAGTCTCCCCCATTTGTAGCACAGACTGTGGCTCCACAGCACAGAACAGCAAAGACTGGTGGTGTAATCCTCCTTTCAGCACCTGGCCTGCAGCATGTGTAGTTATCCCTCTTGTATGACTGGGAGAAAGAATATGCAAGAAAGAGATCAGCGAGGCCACAGGTCTTGCTCAATAACTCAGTGGTCTGTAGCAGATCTGTGTGAGTTCCCATCTCTCTTTGCTTTTCCCTTTTATTCTGTCCCTAGGTGAAACAAGTGAAATTGCTTTCCGTAAGAAAATATGTGGGTTTGAATGGCTGTGTCTGGTCTCCCCCATGACCTGCCTCAAACTTGTTTCTTTTGGATCTTGGCATTCACAAGCACTCCCCAAGCTCTCCCACTGAGCATTTAATGCCTTTTGTTCTCTAAGGATTATCCTTTTATCAGCAAAAGTAACCTGCAAACCCCACTGCAATCAGTTATGGGAATGTAGCTGATTTAGAGACCATTTTGTCAGGTGACAAAATGATGACAAATAATGAAGATCAGACGCAGCAGGATTGGGAAGCTCAGACAGGGGACTTCCCAAAAAAGTGTCTTCTGTTATGAGATGTGTCACAGGATTTCTTCTGTCTAGGACTCTCATTTTCTTGGGATAGTTTAAAGAACAAGGCTGCAGAGTGCTACAGAAAGAGCCTTGGTTTGTTTCTTTGCTTTTAAACTATGGAAGGAAGCTCAGGAAGCTGAACTGCTCTGACCCTTGGCCAGGAGCTGAACACATGTTGCTGAGATAATTTTGCAATATTGATTGAGTGCTTGGAAGTACTAAATCTTCTGCTTGCACATAAACCTTCTCACCCTTGTTTTTGTGTCTTCATCCAAACCCCTCACTCTTTTCTAAGACACCAACTGTTTCTGTCTAACTCAGTGGGGTCCAAACAGTAATGGACTCTGATAACACCTTATAAACCAAAGCTTTATTGAGGCAGTAAGAAAGATGAGCAGCAAGGTGCCCATACAGTGACTTATCCCATCACTGACAGCAGATACAAGCCCACAGTGATGCCGTGGCTTCTGTGCACTGCCAGGAACATCTGGTGTCCTGTTGTCTGGCAGCAACAGCCGATGCTGCACATGCCTTTGGAAGAGGTGAGCGTTGTGCTGTCCCTTGGCTCCACCCAAGCGGTGAGAGGAGCAAAGCACACCTCACATTAACAGTGTTCTGCCCACACTGCTGCTGCCAAGCTGGGGGCAGGGCAGGTAGTCTCTCTATCCCACTACTGGCACTGGTTGGAGGCAGGGCATCATCCATCACATCATATGTGCCAGTATTGGCCATGGGGCAGGGTGTCAGTAGGCAGACTGTCATCTTGCCTGGTGACTACAAACACATTGCAAAGTGGCCTATTACTGTTTTTGGCACAGTGTTACGGTGGCCCAGCCCACTACTGGGCTGTGGCAGTCAGATGCCCACCAGACCCTGGCCATCCAATGGATGGATGAAGGCGAGTCTGAGGGTGGGATCTGTGGGTGGCTCTGGGGTTTAAGACCGCACCTCCCCTTCTGGAAAGTTCTGTTGAGTTTGATCCCCTGTTGGCTCCCTGGTTGTCACTCCTACCTCTACTTTGTATTGGTTGTTCCCCTGTTGTTCTGCCCCTTACTTTGTACCCCATTGGTTGTTCCCCTTTTCCCCCTCCAATGTTCCTGCCCCTACAAAACCCTGGACACTGCCATTTTGTTGGTCTTTGCCCCTGGAACCTTGGGGCGATTAAAACTCTTGGAAACCCACGCAGAGACCTCTCTCTCCTTCTTTACCCCTGTGGATGCTGGCTCTCTACATCGAGCCAGTCTGGGTGCACCTCCTCCACCGAGGAGCCAGCGCAGGATTGTACCAGCGACAGCAGCTCTGCAGTGACATTCTGGGACGTCTGCAGGAAGGACGCTGCATCCCCTCTGGCTGAGGGCATGCCTGGACACCCGTCAGCACAGATGTCTCTGTTAGAGCCCATAGTTCTCAGCTCATCTGGAATAATCATCAGCACTGATAATATCAACAGTAACAGCTTCTCTCTACTCCAGCTCATCCCCTCCCCTTACATCCCTGTGCAAACAGAGGAAGAAAGGTCAAATGCTCTTTGCTCTTGTGACCTGGCTGTCATTTACATTTACCCAGCGCTTTACACTGCAGCATCTCAAAGCCCTTTGTGTCACTGTAGTAAGCAGGTTTTTTCCCCCACTGTGCGAATGAGGAGAACAGGAATGACAGGGACAGCCCCAGGCAGTAGTGGGGCCAGAAACCTGAATGTGGCTCCTTTCTGATTTTGCAGGAAGACAAATCACGATTAGGTTGGAGTGGTCCAGTTGGCATCTGTGACATCCACTGTGCAGCGTGCCACAGGGAGAGGTGGGACTCCATTGCCATGTCTCCTCTGAAACCTCATCCAGCCCTTTCACCTGTGGTGCTCCACAGTCCAATGCACTCCCATATTTTCATCACTCTGTATTTGGGGTATGTGTGGAATATGCCTTAAGGCAGCAAGTCAAGCATGGTTTGTAAAGCACAATGTGTTCTTTGACATCTCTTGTGTTGTGCCATGTGGCAGGAAACCTTTCCTCACAGTTGTAAGTGTCTGCCCCATAAACAATATGTGTGCTTAGTCAGGGCCTCATTTTACTTCATCTACTCCTCTGTCATGAGCAATATTCTTTTAATATTTACAGTGTTTTTCTGGTGATAGCATTCATATCCCCTCAGAAAAAGAGCTGTCTTTACCAATGTGCTGTATTAACACTCCTATCCTGAGTCCTTCAAAAATATTGACTTTTCAGAATAAACTGGAAGAAGTCCAGAATTGTATGAATCAGTGATGTAGGCATATTTACTGAAATTCTCTTGGGCAAGAGCTGACACATCTAAAGATTCACTTTAAAAATTTCTGGCACATTATGATCTTATTGAATAAAAATGAGTATATCCAGGAAAACAGTACAATCCTGTTAAGTATTTTCAGATCCTATGGGACAAAGGTGTTCTGCAAAAGCGAGATGGTGTTTATTAGGACTGAGCTAGATTAAGATCATGTAGTGTGAATAGCTCACTAAATAGTTCATATGTTCAAAAGAGACAGAGAAATAGCAACCACAGTTTATACTCAACAATATCAACCAGTGGCAGGAAATACTTGTGCTGGCTTGGATTACACTGAGAATAACCCGTCCTTCAGCAGAGACCAACTTGCTAAAGTCATGTGCAGTGCACATGGCAGTGTTTAGGAGTGATGCTTTGAAGGTGTAGGGCGGCAACTTTCAGGTGCATTTAGTCCTTCCATCATTTCAGAGAATCCTTTGCTTTTAGGTCAGCAGTGCTTAGCATATGCAAGGTGACCTGCACTAAGTTTTGCTACTCTAAAAGTACCCAAAAAGTGTCCTATTTGTAGGCCTATGGACCCATTTGATGTGGGGGTTTGAAGGCATATGGCAAATCCTGGAGACACCCCAAGGAGCTGATGTAACATGAAGATGAGGAAAAAGGAGGAAAGCACTGACAAGAGTGGGGAGGATCAGGACTATTCAGTGCCTTGCCTGTGGCCAAAGGAAGATCCTCCAAGGAAGAGGCTGCTGCTGACAGAGGGAAAGAGGTCTGCTCTGTCCATGCTAAACCACCATCCTTGCAGCTGGAGGGATTTTGGAAGTCCCAACAGTATGTTAGTGCCTGTGAAGACTTTAGAGCAGTCTGATCAAAACATTTATTAGTGCAGAGGTCAGAGAACATTTTTGTTCTCCTTTACATCTTGCTTTCATGCAGGCTGGTTTTGGATCCAGCTGCTGGTTCCCAAGGGTGTGGAAGGAGATGCCTGGATTCACACCATCCCCTGCCCTAAGTACAGAGGTGTGCCCAGGCTGATGGGAGGGCATTTGGCTGACAGGGCAGCAGGTGTAGTTTGAACAGCCATTTTCTGTCTTCTCCACCCTATGCACAATTTACTTTATGAGCTTGCAGCCAGACCATGTGGATGAATTAACATGTATGAATAAACACAAAGGCATTTACTCCTGAAAATCAATGCAGTTCTCTCCTCACTTGAGGAAAATCTCAAAATCTCTCGGTGTTCTTCCTGGCTTGTGCAGGTCTCTCTGAGCTAAGACTCAGTCTCTACTTTCTTTTCATCCTTTAAAACCTTCATACTGCAATTTACTGTATTCCTGACTCAAAAGCAATATCCACTATGCAAATTATTGGCAGAAAGAGATCATTTTGTATCCAAGGTCAGCACAAATTTACACTGAATTCATTATACAGCAATTGGCTTGGAAAGACTTTTGAATGCTAAGGTTGTTTATACAGTTTTTATTTCTTTATCTTATGCGGAGTTGGACTTACACATAGAAAGATATTTTGATGTTCTAATGGAAATCTCTATAGTCATTTTGCACAGAGAACTGGAAAGAAGTAGGAGTGCTGAAAAGGACTCTCCGTCCCTTGCTATTGCTGTCTCTGAATCTGCAAACAAACCAAGAGCAGTTGGCTGCACGTAGAGCCCCAGCTTTTGCAGATGTACAGCAGGCAGGTGTAAAGGAAAGCCCATGACTTTAAACCAGACCCTCTCTACTGATGGCTGCCAGTTACATGCCCTGGCCACTGTGATTCACTGTGTCAGGCAGGAACTGTCATGGCAAATAATATGAGTGATGCTGGTTCATATGTTTTGTCATATCTGGAAAATTAATAACGTGATAAAATTCCTTCTTTTTTTATTAGTCTATATTTTAGGGAGGTCTTCCTGATAGTCATCTCTCCTGAGAAGTTTCTTTTTTTTTTTTTTTCATTTCTAGGGAAAGAATTTCCATCTTTCATCTATCTGCCAAAATGAGAAATTTCCATCTATCAAAATGAGAAATTTCAATAGCATCCCACTGAAAATAAAATAAAAAAATCATTCCTAAAAGCCATTCAGTTTGAAAGTATTCAGCAATTTGTGCCAGAAAACTCTTCCACTGGAAATATTTTTTACTGACTGTACACGAAACTTAGCTGAGCAAAAAGTTGCTTCCGACTGAGGAATTAGAAATCAGACTATGTAAGAGAAATGACTTCCTGGTCACAATTTTACGCAATCGTTTCGTGGAGTTTGACTGCCCCATAGCAGTCTATCTTTAGCAAGATCATTATGAGCTATTGGATACTGAATTAACAAAATGCCAGCTGTATTCTGAGGGTAGAAGGGTGTAAATCAATAGTAGCTGGAAATAAAGAGTGTTGTCCAATAGCTAGATGACGAAAATCAGAGCTCACATGTTTGTATGCTTCATTCAGCCTGATTCCCATTGTGACCTTGGGCAATCTTTCGACCTCCTTGCATTTTGTACAGTTTTACTGCTTAATTGAGAAGCAGCAAGGCTTTGCCAAGCCCAGACTTATGTATCAAAATCTTGTCTATGTGGGGAAATTGATTTTCAGAAATATTTCCTACTTCTACAGTGGTCCTAAGCAAACAATTCTTTAGAGTGCTATCCAGTTTCTGAAATGGGAGTGGAGTGTAAAAGAAGGAAGATACCAAGAACCAGTATTAGAGAAGATGAGAATGTAAATACCATAAGCTGCCATACTAAAAGAGCATTCCTCTCCTGGAAGGATATCTTCTTCAATGGGTGCAGCCATACACAGTTGCATTAACTCCGTCTGGTCTGTAATCTGCTTAATAAGTCAGTCATTTATTGCCCATATATTTTACACAAATCCCTGAGGGATAAAATATAATAATACGGGCCCAGACATGAGCAAAAGGGGCTTGACTTGCTTGTCCTGCCTGCACAGGCATACTCAGAGCAGCAGATTAGCTTCTAGATGCTTCAGAGAAGTAACAACCTGTTCTGATATCGTCTTGCCAGGATGTTTCATGCAGCATGTTATAACTGAAAAGCTGCTGGAGAAGAGTGAATACAAACCAGAATGTTTTTCACTGGAAGACAACAGGGCACAGAGGGGGAAAGAAGCTGAAACATCATATTCTTTGTCCTGGCTACAATCCACAGACATTATAAAAAAAGAGCACCTGGAAACCCTAGGATATATGGTTCTAAGAGTTGTGTTTATGCTTAAATTTTGTATTCCTAGTTTCTAAAAAAAAATTGGAAAATACTGTATTACATGATTAATGGTTTATTCATTCATTTCTTAGCTTCTTGTTAACCTAAAAGTGTGTTACAGCTAACCTGAAGCAGCTGTTTAGGGAAGGCCTGGGACCACACAGATTTTCAGTATTCAGATGAGATAGATATTGTCAGTCCATAGCATCTAAAGGAGCTCAGTTACCCAAAACTTCTTTTGAAAAATGAGCAGGGGACTTGGGTGCTCTTTCTGTGATTTGCTCACTTCTCTGAATGTGGAAGATGTCCAGTCAGCCACGACAATAGTTAGTGATTTATGTTAAAGTTGGATAATGCAGCCTTTGCCCAAAAATACCAGGTGCTCTTGTGCTGTGGTGAAGAGCAGGCAACACTAGCCTTTTTTTCCACACTGTAAAGTGGAGCTTTGGTGTCTGTGGTATAGGCCCTGCTGGTGTCTCTGAGAAAACAAAGCTGAAACGCTAATTCTGTCTGAGGGTCTCAGGTGTATGGCATGGGGCCCAAAGGAGATGTGGGTCCAGCTGGTGGGCAACCAGTATGGAAGGGGGACCTGGCTGGTGAGCTCCAGAGACTGAACTGTGGGTCTGCACTGGCTTTGCAGGCTCAGGGAGTCATCAGCTCTGGTGGAGGCTGCTAGAATGCTGCAGTAAGTCCCAAATGTCATTTGTGCCTTTAGTGCTGCTGACTGCCCCGCATCCCACCTGGCCAGTCTGCATGGAGGGCTCAGAGCAAACTGCTCTGCCCAGGTGGCTGGAGCCTCTTGCAGGATCACTTTGTTTTGAGAGTGAAATGTGAATTTGAGAACAGCTCCTCTTATTGGCAGTGCCACAGGTTTTTCACTTATTTGACTGGAGGCAGAAAGGTATTTCTTTAGTCTCCCGATATTTTAGAGTAACACACCTATGAAAGGTCTGTCAAATGAAAAAGTAAGACTTTCAAGGAGTCAAAGAGCAAGTTTGCCCCAACAATTTAATGTTATGGGAGATCCCAGGCAGTGATGTGAAAGAAAAGTGGAAAAAAAAGACAAAACTCTTCTATTTAAGTGGTCCCAGTAGCAGTGAGGATAGTGCCTTCAGACAGCAGAGGAGGATGCTCTGCAGAAGGAAGCTTCTCTGACTTTAATGTCTTATGACAAAGAAGAAAGAGCCATTCAACTTCAACAACACAAGCAAAGGACCTCTAGTTTCTCAACAGCTCAAACTGACTTGCAGGTGGCTACAGACCATGACTATTCAAATACTTCTTGATCCTGTAACACTTGGCAGTGGTGTCTGTTCAGGATAGCTGTATAAAGAAAAAAGGGTTCAGAAATATTTTATGTTTATTACAGTCCAGATTCATTCTTGCCCCCAAAGTGCCATGAGAACAGTGAATAAGAGGAACTTGCTACCTTGGGAATAATGTAGATTTTATAGTTGGATGATGGTTCCAGGTTAAATTAATCTAGTTGCCTGTATTACTTTGAGAAGTGCTAAGAGGAGGGAGCACTGAGATGGAAACTGTGACAGCACTGAAAGCAGGGAATAGGCTTTAAACATGGAAGCAGAGGGCTGTGTAAGGAGAATATGGCTTCCAGTTGAATTTTCTGAAATATCTGGATTTCTACCATCTGATTTCTTACCACCATTTTGTACAAATGGGAACTTGACTGTAGGAAAAGGGTCATGTGTGCCTTTCCTCAGCTCTTGTCCCAGATGGTGACCTGCATGGCTGTGACTAATTTGACACTTCCTCTTTGTTAAAATAGGATCTCCTTAAAT
This sequence comes from Gymnorhina tibicen, assembly GCA_013399875.1. NCBI lineage: Eukaryota > Metazoa > Chordata > Aves > Passeriformes > Artamidae > Gymnorhina > Gymnorhina tibicen. The sequence continues at coordinate 383,366 of VXAZ01000040.1, forward strand.
TATTTTATGGCATTTTTGATTTTTAAAATTAGGTTTCAAAATTGCCTTTTTTAAGTGATAAAGAAAAATCTTATTTCAGTTTTTACCCACTTAATTCTTTTTCCTTTTGACAGGAAGGCAGATATAAGTAAGCAATGTTGAGAGTTTGCCTAAGAGGAACACTTCTGGTTATTTTTTTTTTCCTTGTTCACCTCATCAAAAGAGAGAAGGTCATCACTGTCTTACACAAAATCAAATTTATACTGGAACTTCTTTCTTTAAGAAATAATGCTCACTCTTCTTCCCAACTTCTTTGTGCTTCCCCACTCTTTATTTCACTCTTTCTAAAGAGAGAATTTACTAAATAAAACTTAGGGGTATTTTTGGATCCAGTTCTAGTTTTTCATTCAGTAAAAGGTTTTCCCCTTCATTTTTTTTCCAATTAATTAAAGGTACAAAATAGATCCACCTTAAATATCTGATTTATTTTTCCTCTCAAAAGTCTGCCCATGATTAATTTTTCTCTAATTCTATGCAATCTTTTCAGACTGAAATTCCTTACTTTGAAAAAAACGTGTTCCTCCACATTTACATTTATTTTGTAAGAATAAAATATGTATCTGTGATACTAATGCTAAGATTTTATACCGGATCCAAGGGTATGCTTTGAGAGACTGGCAGTGAATACTTGACCTCCAAGGTAGGATTTGTAGGCAAAAGGTGAGTGAGAATTGCCTTAGACAGAAGTTAAGCTCTCAGGATATTACTGTGACAGTTCCCCTTCAGCTTCCCCTCTTGCACTGACTTTTCTACCCTTCTTGGGGTTGCAAACCAAAAACTGACCAGTGCCAATTCCACCTATTCTTTCTTGATCAGTTCGGTTTCTGCTATATCTTTTTGGAAATGAGGCGACCCAGTGTAATTTTCAGGACAATTTTAGGTTTTTTGCTTTTTCAGCTTTTTACTCTTTGTAGTTCACCTCTAATCTAAATCTAGATTTTCAAAGCACATTAATGGTGTTTCCCATAGTAGACCTTTTCGGTGACTTTTCTGCAGTGTAACTTCTTGGTAGGTCACTGCAAAGCTGAGTTTGATTCTCCATGTGCTAATACTCCACTCTATGACTTTGTGGGTGATCTCTAACTCCTCCCTTCTTATTTTCTTCATCTGTGCAATGAGGATAGTGATTGCTTTTCACCTTTAATAGTGGGAATGTGAACCACTCCAGTAGGATTCAGCATCAGTACTTCACCTATGACTTAATTCATCTGAGGTTTACATAAATTTCTTAAAGCTTCCTTAACTCAGGCTTTGCATTAGTTTTACTAATTGTTACCTCAGTAATATCCTTGCATTATTTTCCTCCTTTTGGTTCTGCAAATCCACACTATTACTATTGCTGGGAAACTGCAAACACATGACATGGCTGTGAGAGATCAGATGTTCAGCTCTCCTGCTCTGAGCCTGCCAGCATTATTCTCCATACATTTTACCTGGGGGTTTTCCCATGCAGCACAAACATACAGAAAATGCAAAGAACCTACAAATGTTTGCAACCTACAAAATGAACGGCTCAAGGAATAAAAACCAGACAAAGCCAAAGATATGAAAAATGGACACAGAAAGCTGAACCCTGGCTTCAGCACTGGAGGTCCAGTCCTGCTCTTACTGAAACAGTGACTATGATTCCCCTGGAGCTAACCATTGATAAACCAATATATAGAGATTTTTTACTATGTATGTGGATGTCTACCCACAAATGAACCAAGCCATCTACTCACACTGCTTCCCTTTCAGCAGCCAGTGCAGGCCTTTATTTTTCCTTTGCTTTCTTGCTCTTCTCTCTTTTCTCTCTGGTCTTCTCTAGGCAGAAATTCTTCATCAGTTGTGAAGGACTGCAGCCCTCATCCAGACTTCATTTCAGCCCTTTGCTCTTTGCTCGATTTGCAAACAGAGAATCAAATTTATCTCCCCTTGTTATTATTTAATTCTGCAATTAGATTGCATTGGTTTGCAAGGCACTTGAGGTTGTAGATTTCAGGAGAGGTGGCATACAAAATAAATGTCTATTGACTTGGCAAGGCTGAGGATGTCTCATTGATTCCAGTGTTCTCTGTATTATTCTCTGTCTGTCCCATGCTCAATATCCCCTACATTTTTATTCCTTTTTTTTTTTTTAATTGCTGCTGCATGTTGAATACATGTCTTCATTGAGCTGTCCACAATTATGCCTGTATCTTTTTCCTTGGTGGTAACAACTAATTCAGAGCCCATAAATGTTTACAAGTAGTTTTAAACTGTTTCCCACAAACCACATGCCTAGGCTAAATTTTGTCTAGTATGCTACTGTCCAATTACCTAGTTTGGTTTAGTTCATTTGAAGCTCCTTACAATCTTGTGTCTTAGCTAGGCTGAATTATTTTTGTTTCATCAGCATGTTTTCTTCCTCCCCATTTCCTTTCTGCAGGTTAATGAATGTTTATTTTTTATTACACTTTTGTGATGAGTTCCAGTGTGATATATGGCTGTTTCTTTGAAAGTGAAATGAGACAGCTGTCTATTGAGAATGACCCCAGTGTTGGGTTATAATCTCTGGACAATGCTATTTGTTGATCTCCTGGGAATGGGTTTATTGACTTCTTTTTATGGCACTTTAAATTGCAATTATTTACAAGCATAAGAACACATGGCTTTTCTTGATCTGCATTTATCTGAAGATCAAAAAGCCTCTTATTATCGTGCCTATAATCTGACAAAGTCCCTTTACTGGAATAAAATTTTCCCCTCATTTTATGGATAGAAATCAAAATCACTTGGGAAAATAGATTACAAAAGATAACAGTATAAAGGTCTACCCATCCCAGTCTCTTAGGCATGGGACTGAAAAGCAGTAATACTTCTATGGTACTTTACCACCCTTCCACAAGATGGGTTTCTCAGGGATTTTCACAGTCAGAGTCAGTATTTGTTGTCTCTCCACAGCAAGCATTTAACCCAGGACGAAGAAGACTCTGGTAAAAAATAGTGGAAGTTTTCTGAGTGGTTCCTGCTGTGGTGGTCGCTCCTGCTGGGGAGGTTCTCTGGGTAGTTTCTGCAGCAAAAGGAAAGTTGTTCTCAGGCCCAGGCTTGTCCCACAGGTCTCTCCTGGAGACAACATGCTATGAACATGTCTGTGTATCTTCCACAGAGCCATCATCATCACTGGCCTTGGCTCCAGGACAGCTGTCCCTGCATGGTAAACACTCCCGTGGCTGGATTGCTTGTTGTCCATATTTTTACATCAGACAGGAAGGAAATAACATGGCTTTAACCACTGGGGAGAACCTTCCCTGAAGCTTCTCCAAATCTGCACAGCAAACCAAGGACAGTAGTGGTAGAAGCAGCTTCTGAACAAATGAGTGTAGGGCCTACCCTTGCTCCTTTTTTCCTCACTTGCTGGTTAATCTCTGTTCCTAATCTTGCCTTTAATTGGCATTGCTGCTATTTCTCTTGCCAGGGACTCTCAAGGGGTTTAATCTTTATCTTGTCTAAGTTTTTCCAAGATTTAGCAGGGCCTTCCATTGCTTCCTTCTCAGCTGGCTTGTTGTTAAACCCTACAGATTATAGGATTGCAGGATAATTGAGGATGAAAGGAACCTCGGGAGGTTTCTGGTCCAAAGTCAGCTCAAAGAAAGGCCAGATCTGAGATCAGGTCAGGTTTCTCAGGGCTTCATCTAGTTTAGTCTTGAAAACTTCCCAGGAGGGAGACTGCACAAGTTGTCTGGGCAACCTGCTCCAATATCTGACTGTCCTCTCGGGGGAAAAGTTTTTCCTGACAGACGGTTGAACCTTTCATGTTCTAACTTATGCCCACTGTCTCTCATCTCCCCACCATCACTGTGAAGAGTTTGGTCATCTTCTTGATGGCGTCCTTGCTGGTGCTGGCAGGCTGCTATAATGTCCACCTGAAGCCACCTCTTCTCCAGGCTGAACAAATGCAGTGCTCCAGCTCCTAACATTTTTTCTTCTCCACTTTTTCAATGTATTTCTTGGACTGAGGGGCTCAAAAGAATACACTGTCTAGATGTGGCCCAGCAGGAGCTGAGTGGGAGGACAGGCCTTCCCCACAAGCTCCTGGCTGTGCTCCCACCAGCACAGCCCAGGATGCCATTGGCCACCTTTGCTGCCAGGGCACACTCCTGATGCACAGGCAGTGCTCTGTCCGCCAGGAATCCCCGGAGTCTTCTCAGTAAAGCCAGTCAGCCCCAGCCGGGCTTGAACAGAGCACAACCCATTAATCACTCTCCTCTGAGCATAACCCTCCAACCAATTTGTACCCGTGCAGTTGGTTGCCCACCCATCCAGACCACAGTGTCCTCAGGTACAAATGTAGTTGGAGACACTGTCAAAAGCCCAGCTAAAACTGACATAAGTGTTACCGACTAATTATCCCTTGTACACAAACCCAGTTACTTGATCATAGAAAAAAATAGGTTCAATCAGGAATGGTTTACATTCAGTAAATCCAAGTTGACTCAGTTATAAGGGGTTCCTTGCTGTGCTCTTTCCAGTGAATGGGAGGGGACCTGTTGAGCCCCAGAGTCCCAGAAATGTTTTCAGAATCTAATCACTTTATCATTTTTTATACGGTGACATTGAGTTCTTTTTTGAGTTTCATTTTTCTCATTCAGGAACGTGCATTTCTCTCTTTGACAATACCATCCTCCTCCCTCATGAACAGTGAAGGAAGTTAATTTAATTTTTCTGTAATGCCTACCTCTTTTGGCATCTGGTCTTGTGTCTCTGGGAGACGCGAATGATTCCTTTATTAACCTCATCTTCTTTACGTATTTGAAAAAAGTTCTGTTATTTACCTTGAGTTCTTGTGTGGTCTTCATTTCATCCTTTCATTAGCTTTTCCAGTTTGCTTGGTATAGATTTTTTTTGTTACAGCCATCACCCCATGTTACATAATTTCTCTGTCTTCCTTAGTACAGTACCTGCTGGGCTTAATGATTTATATTATTATCTTTGATTAATTTTTGTTAAATCTGAATTTCCTGCAGTTCATCTAGCAGGAACACAAAAACATTCAACTTTATTTTTTGTATCACTTTTTTCTTTTCTGAGTTATTTTCTAATATTGCTGTTCTCTACAATGCTGTTTACTGGCAGTCCCATACCCATATTAGGAAACCTGCAAATACACAATATTCCATTTTCTTTTTAATCCTGCTCCTCCCTCCTCTTTGGGGAATACAGGAGCAGTGAAGCAACCCAGGACATGTGGGCCCCAGTGAGAACCTTGCCATGGTGCAGCACTGCAATCTATTTTACATGCATATGACATTTCAGTTAGCAAAAGTCATGGCTGTGGTACTGTCTGTCCAAGCCTTCCTGCCAGGAAAGCCCTCTGAGGAGGAAAGCATCATTTCATCCACTCCTCAAATGTCTGAGAAAGACAAGACTAAATAACAAATCCAGGTGTTGGGAGACCAGAATTGCGGATTTAACGCTCTGTCTCCTTTGGGGCTTGCACAGTGTCCCTGAATCCATGGGATTCATCCAATAACAAAACCTTAGGTAATATACAATAAAGTACCCAAATGTACTTGCCAGAATGGAGCAACTGGTGAAGCAAAGCCTGGTGTCATTGCCTGATTGTAGATGTCCAGAAGGTCTGGTGGGCATTTTTGAAAGGGTGGGAGCAGTCTTATTTCTTTGAGTTGTATATGGGATTTACAAGCATACAGTACAATGATCGTCCTAGGAAAGAATCAGAGACAGATTTGCCCTTGGGATTGTTTGTTGCTTGGTGTTTTTTTAAAGAAATCTCTGGTATGCTTTTCACTTCCTTAGTTCTTGCGCTTGGGTTATTTAGGAACTCAGTTCTGTGTGATGTTTATTTCAGTCAAGACTTTGTTCTTAGAAGTTCTGGTTACAGTATATAGAAGGTTGCTCCTTTGCTTCAGCACAGAGCATTTCCTTCTCTGAGTATTTCAAAACATATGATAAATCCCCTTGTAATCAATAATGGAGTATTTTACTGAATACCTGTGAATTAGTAGGTCTTTTTTAAAAAAACATAGATCAGGATAATTAGGCAAAGAGTGTTAAAAAGAAGGAACTAGTCAGAAATTAGAGACACGACTGTAGCCAGTTCTTTCTCCTGCTCTAATCAGAAACCCATCCTGCATCTCTAGTTTGATTCTTGTTCTCTTTCAAGGGCCTTTTTTGCCCCCTTAGTTTGGTTTTTGCCAGGGAAGAAGAAGGATTAAAAATAATGCACAACAATTATAAGCATTCCCAACTGTTAGTCTGTTCTGCTTCTTTATACTTTTTGCAAATAGGTACATGCTTCAATATGTACAATATGTACGCATAATATTTACAGATATACAGTTTTCTAAAGGCAGGCTGATGATGTTAAGCTCAGCTCCATACCCCTGTAGACAATTACTTGGCATGATTTCTAGATGTGTCAAGTGTCAGTAGCTCCTTCTTCAGTGCTTGGAAGAGCTCATTGCTTTAAGAAGTGCAGTTGGTGCCTTTACCCACATGGTCCATCTTAACTAGGGAAGAAAGTGAGGGTTCAAGGAACTGCTTGAGGCCCTCCTTGAGACCTCATAACAAAATAGGAGATGGCACCTCACCAGACCAGCAGCCTCTGATCTAGCCATTCAATTTGTGTTTAGGGATTGCTCATACATGCCTTTCTCATTTCATAAAGGAAGGCATTAATAATTGCTGGCAGGGGACAAGTATTTCCCTCTCCAGCTCTTTACCACCCATGAAGATCACAGAATAAAGCCACCACTGAAGGACATTGTCTGACATTCAAACAGTGGAGATTTTTGTCTGTGGCTCTACAGCAGTCAAGGGCCAACTGTGAGAAGATGCCCAAGCCTGGCATTCTCATGCCTGCCCCGCTGGGACTCTGGCTGCCTCACCGTGCATTGTTTGCGGTGCAATCTGGGTGGCCAAATGAGGTGACAAAACAACCTTGTAGGTGCTTCTGTCCACCGGGGGCTGGGGACAGCACATGCTGGCCGTTCTGCTGGATCCAGCAGAGTGCCTAGTGCATGGGCCATACTCAGTCTCCCCGGCTGGGGACCTCTCCAGCAGCATGTGGTAGGCAGAACAGATGGCCCCTTCCTTACCCCAGCTGCAGGCAGTTTTGCTTCCAGCCTCATGCGGGATATTTGAGTAGCCCAAGTCCTGCCTCTAACCAGGGGTACTGGCTTAGGCTGGGATGGAGTCTCTGCTTTTCCACTGAACAATGTAAATGGATGGTGGTGGATTTCAGGGCAGGACTTATCCTGTCTCCCCCAGCATACACTGGGCACAGGCATCCCTTGCACATAACCTAGCATGCATGATCATACACAGATCAAAACTCCAAACTCACCCTTATCTTACCACTATAAATGCTGCCTCAGCAGCCCTTTGTCCAAAGCCTTTGGGTGACCAGTCAAAGGCTGCTGCATTGTGTCTGCCATAAATGTCATTTCATCCTGTACTCTTTTACCATAAAACCCTGAACTCATTTATGGAGGATCATTGTGATTGCCAACTCAGTAAATACTGCTTTAATTTCTGAAGCAGAAAAGAAAGAGTGAATAGTGAGCTTGAAATGATTCGCTGAAATTTCCAATGTGAAGCAGAAATCCCAATTTTGCCATGTGGAAAGAAAAAATGTTTTGTTGTTCATGGATTTGAAATAGAGATACTGCTCACCAGAATAATAGGAAAATTACCAGACAACTCTTCTGAATTAGTTTGGTGTCCTTTCTAGCCTGTCAAAAGTTAGTGAAGACATTTTAAAACAAAAAAAAAATTACCAAATATTATAAGCTAAGAATTGGTCTGAAAACTAAAAGAATATTTTTTCAGCATCAGAATGAATTTCTTGGCATGAGAAAAGAATTTAAATGAATTCAGCCCATCCAATGTGATGCATGCACTTAGACTGACATGACAGGGAAATACAGACTCCCACCAGTCACACTTCTTGTGTCTTACAGGAGATGTTTTACATATATACATAGTGTCTGCATCACTTCTTTTCCCTTGGTCTATGCTCTATTAATGAAATTATGTGTGTCATTTTGGTTTACATAAAAATATTTTGTTGTAACACAAACAAAAACCTGCTGTGTTGCCTCTGTGAAATTTTAGATCATCAGTTTCAGTGTTTTAGAGCTTCAGGCACTGCTTTGCAATGATGGTCTAGCAAGCTATGTTGCCCATTGCAATTAAAACGCAAGACTCCTTTAAAAATGTAGTATTTGTGAGAAATGAAGCAGTCATTCAAATCTGTTGGGAAAATTTTCTAGCACAGCTACAGTATCTTCTCATCTGCTCTCTGTTTCTGTTATTGATTGTAATGGAGAAGATGTATTTCATGCAAATTTCTTACACTGGATGACTATAATTTTTTAAGGGAAGGTCACAGAATAAATGAAAATTAGTTTTATATGATTTTACTTTGTGATTTGAGACAGATCTTCAACTGCTGTAAAAAGGCAAGTTTTGCTGTGATCAAGAGTGGTAAAGAAATTTACTTTGGCTTAGCAGCTCTGGAGTACAGGACTCAATCAGAAATGTAGTACTTCTAAGTGAATTTCTAAGTGAAATCTGAAATTTTCTGTTGATCAGATTTATTCCACTATCTTTACAAATAATTTTTTTCAAGATCAGTTAGGTTTCATAGAAGAAATCTGTTCCTTACTGACGTTGATGAAGAAAAACACATCTTGCTGTCTTCACTGGAGCATATGCAAAATTAGTGCCTTCAGATGCTGCTAGAAAAAATGAAGGGAATGGAGGGAGAAAACCAGGCAGTGGCTACACTGCAGTTCTCAAGACAAAAAATCACTCAGTATTTGCTCTTGCATAACATGGAGGTGACCTGATCTCATCCACACTGAACACTTCATGCCCACAGAATATAAAGGGGAGTTTAATAGTCCCAAAAGTCAGGGGCTTACACTGTGGCAGTACATCATGGAAGTACAGGAAAGAGCAAAGGACTACAGCTGCTGAGGATATGGTGTTTTTAAGAGAAGAAAAGGTAATTAGTCAAAAAGATATGAAGACATGCTGCATCCAAGTATGACTGCTGCATGCTTGGAGAGGAGAATGAAAGGCAAAAAGCAATGGAGAGGTATTAATCAGTCAAGTCTGTCTTCATTTAGCACCAGTGCTTGAAGCCATCACAAGGTCATGCGAGCGCTCATACAAAATACTGTTACACAAGCTCCTTGAGATGGGATGAATTTTAATATTTTAGAAGAGTTTATGCACTTTGGAAAAAATAATTTTTTTGCTAATATGTACTAAATTGCTTTTTGGTGTACTGATTTCTAGAACTGTACAATAACTTTTCTAATGTGGCCTTGCAGATGGACTTGACTGTAAATCCATGCATGGGATGTGCAACGATGTCATATAAACCTTTCAGCCTGGGAAGTTATGGTTATTCTACTAAGGGGAACTACAGCTGCTGGTATCTGTGAGTCAAATAAACCTCTGCCTTATTATCATATGGCTATTTAAAAATATGGAACAAACATCTCTCTTCAAATAATAATAGAAAAGTTGATTGTTCCATGTCTTGGGGGCACGAGCTTATGAGTTCAGTAGGGACAGGAAAAAGGTACTGAAATAAAATGAAAATGTTGGAGGTTTGTGGGTATCTCTCAAAAATAATTGAGCTTCAGTTTCCTTTCAGTGGGGCCTGGGAATCTGGAAAATATTCTTGGTCTACTAGACATTTGCAGAATTAGGACTCTTCAAAAAAAGAAATGTTTTCATATGATTTCTAATTATATTCTTTACTAATGAATGGAGACAATTTCAGATGATTTGTGGCAAGAGATAGACAGAAATGTTGAAAAATCAGATGGGAACAATGTACGCTGATGACTTTCCTTGAGTCTCAGTAGGATGATTATTATTGCCTTTTACCAGACAGAGAGAGGAAAGTGTATCAGTGAATTGGTAAAAGGTCATTCTACATTTCTTTCTCATTTCCCTAAGAATACAAAGGTTGATCTTTTTTAAAGTCCCTGCTCTCTGAAGTAGATCCATTAGCAAGTCAAGGATCAAGCTATCGTGATAGACATCCCCAGAGCAGTCACAGAGTGGTGCTTTCCTTCCCCGTCATCCATGGTCTGTAGAGAGCTGGTGGCATCCAGCACTGGCTCTTCTCCCACACATAAAGCCTTGCAGAGCCCAGGGCTAGTCCACATTTTCATTCCTATGCAGAGTCAATTTCCCATCTCTCCTTCCAGCACCTTGTATGACAAGTCTTACTGATATTGAGGTATTAATGTTTAACCTGACTGTGTGCAGAAGGACAGGAGGCCATCAGATACATATGACAGCTGCTTTAGCCTCCTGCTCTGAGCAGGGCTATCTTACTCCAGGTTTCTCAGAGCCTTTTCCAGGCTGGTTTTGAATACTTCCAAGGATGGAGGTGGCACTGTCTCTCCTGGGCCCCTCATCCGTAAGTGAAATCTTCCTTTCTTGTGCAGGTTTGAAGATTCCCTTGCTGGAACCTGTGGCCTTTGCCTCATCCTTTTGCTGTGACCCTGAGCAGAGGGGTACTGGGGCCATCCTGGGGCTGCAGTCTGACAGGGCTGGCATTGAGCACAGGAGGCAGTCACTGCACCAGCTCTGACGGCACATCTGGAAGTGTCCCATCCTCCTGCTTTTAAAGGAAGGTGACAGAAGACCTCCATTGATGAGAGCTACTGCTTTAGGCATCCTCCTCCTCCTACTCATTACAGATTGGCTCAAACAATGAGGCAAAACTTCAAAGTAGGCATAAGAAAGACTACTACTCTAAATAAGAGTCAAAATTGTAGCAATTTTCACTTATACCACCTTTAGCAAAGCAATATTTACATCCAGTTCTTTCACCTTTTCACATTCTCACCCTCAGCAGTGCCCTGCAGCATCAAGGTTCACACGATAGGTCCACTTGTCAGGAAACAATTTTCTCTGGTGTTTGAATTGGTTCAGTGTTTAATTTCATTGCTATTCCCTTCTTACCACCTCTATTCTTGCCTCCAGCCTGTGCCTTGAGACAGGAAAGGACAAATGACCCTTCTGCCTTCTCTAAGGTCTTCACAGCCCAGAAGGGAGCTATCCCTAGTGTTCTGTCTCCAACTGCCCTGAATCAGGGGCTCAGCAGTAGCTCTACAACCATCTCTGACAGCACCGCTGCACAAATGGGATCTTCCAAGAGGGCAGAGCCAGCATCTGGAGGCTAGAAAGCATGTCAGCCATCCTAAGATACCTGGTTCCAATTCATGAACTGGGACTTTCAGGTAAATAACTCAAATCATTGCAATTTCTTCTCCTAGGAGAATGTTACCAAGACTTTTATTGTTTCTATTGACCTGCCTTGTTTTCCTGTAGCCCTGCAGCTCTGCAATATTCCCTCTGAAATAAGGGGACCCATAATTCACAGTGTTTATTTGACAGCCTTTGTGCGGTCAGGGGAAGGGAAAACAATGCTGGGGAGGCACATTCTCCCTGTTCCACTTGCTGTGATCCCAGTATGTTTTGTCTCTTCTGCCTGAGTTGACGGGGTCGTTTAGTAGGCACAGACTGAAAATGTCCTGTGGTTGTAATGTTCAGCTCTTCAGACTGTTTGCTGAGCCTGACTCACAAACAAGTTTAACAATCAAGCCAGGGTGAATATCTTGTCAATGCAATATTTTTAGAATAATAAATAGACCAGCAATTTATTTAAAAGATGCTCTCATTTCATAAATATTTCCATAAAAGCTTGAGGAAGTTTAATTATATGGCAATCCTTCACCCCATTGTGGAGGAGCAGAATTAAAATTAGCTTCACTTTCCCTGCTCAGCAGCTCTGTGATTTCTGATCATACCTCTAATTGTTCAGAAGCTCTGCTTTAAATGATTGTTAAATGATTCAGGAATCATATTTATATGGAGCAATTGTTGCACTGATCTTCGCAAAAACCCATGATGGGAAAATCACCATTCATTCTATAAATGACAGTTCTTAAATCTGTTGTATTTCTCCCTTCCACCAACTGTGCATCTTCTCTAATATGGGTTTGGGTAATTTTTAATTTTTCTCTATAGAAAACCATGCTAATTACAGCTTGATTAGATATGTATTTAGTGAAACAGCAAGTTGCCTGCATAGCCTAGCGGAGCTGTTCAAAAAGGTTTCAGCAATTGAAGCTCATGGGAATATACAGCCTTAACTTCTCAGAATGAGAGCAGGCATCCAATCAATATTTAAGCCTATTTCACAACCTTTTCTCCCTGTGATTTTAACTTGCTACCCAGATAACCAGAAGCCTGAGATATGACACTTTCTATTTTAGTATGTCTTTTTTTTTGCAAAGATTGAGAGGGGAATTCTTAATACTGAAAATCATTAGAAGTAGTTCACCTCACCATTTCTTTGTTAGACTACAAACAGAATTATAGATGGATTCAGGAATATGGAGTCTGAATACTTCATATTGACAAGAGGTCAGACTCCACTCTAGGGTACAACAATGCAAATCAGATGAATTTTTTTTTTCCAAAATTCAGTGTAGTTACTTTAGTTTTAGCTGGTATAACTTTTAAGATTATTTTCAGGAAGCAAGTTCTTACAAAGTAAGAAGTGGTACATATATAAGTTGCTATTCTTATCAATTTGCACTTTTGTTTTCCCACCTTTGCTGGTGAAATGTAGGGATTTGGACAGACATTTGTTAGCTCCACAAAGGGAAAGTGTAAAATACAATGAAGACTCCCTACAATTTTCTTTAATCTCATGCCGAGTTACTACCAGCATGACCCTGAAAGTAGTATTACTTCCTGAATACACAGCCTTGATGAACAATAAATTTTTCTTTCATGACAGGTTTATTGTTTTGTTGAGGAATTGCTTGAGAGGTATTTCATTGTATATAGTGAAGGTGTAATTGGGCTACAGCAGATGTATTCCTTTAATATGTTAGGCAATAATTTCATGTCACCTTTTTGTACACAGGGATTTCATTCTGTTAATCTGATTGATTACTTTATCAGGATTCATTTGCTAGCATTTGTATAAAGCAGTGTCTTGCTGAAGGGAGAAGTATAAAACTTCAATTCTTTGCCAAGAGGGCAGGATCTGTGTGAGAGAAGACAGCAGCAAAGCAGCCTGTGCTGCATGGGGAGGTCTGCAGGGCATTCGGACCAAGAAGTTGTCCAGTCTCTCTTTCCATACCAGACAGACACAATTAAATCCACCATTTGCCTTCCCTTTTAGACATTTATGTAAATTGTTCTTAGACGTCCTGATCATCTTTTGTGGCCTGAATCTGCAGATACAAACCTCTCTCTTACGCCTCTTTCCACTGCCATTGGGGAAGCCCAAAGAGGCAAAGATGTACTTTTGAAAATTGCACCCCATCATGACTGAGCAGTGCCTCACCATCCGTGAAAAAGAAATTGTCCCTAAGTTCTGAAAAATATTCATCATTGGTTTCTCAAAAGCATCTGCTGCTGTTCTGACAATCATCAAAATTGGATTGTGCTGAGGAAAAGCTGACCTTGTCCTTTCTCCAGTAAGGTCTTCTATTGGAATTCGATAAATAAAATCAGTCAAAACTCCTTTAAATTTCCTCTTAGAGTATTTCCCTAGACAGAAGCCAGAGTGAGGAATATTAGGCTAAATTCTCTCTTGACATAAATCCATTGAACCTAAATTAATCTACCTCTTGGAACAACCTGATTGTGTCATCAGGTGAAGTATCCTTTTAGCACGGTATCCAGGACCTAAACTAAGTTACATCAGCAGAGAATTTGTTTTGCTATTGCTGCAGTCAGAGAACAAACTCTGATTTTAGTATCACAGTCATAAATGTTCCTTGCATTGCTGCATGATGAGATTTCAGCAATAAAACTTGCTTGTGTTTCCTTACAATTTTAATTTACAAAATTGATCCAGACAGAAAACTAGAAGATTTTCTTTCAGAACCAACAAGGATGTTCCTGTGAAGTTTTGCAGAAAATCTATTAAGCTATGTTTGAATCTCACTTCATTAAACATTTAGGCTGACTTGCTGTTTTGATATTTGTTATAATGGCTTTTGTGTCTCGCTGAAAAACTTGTTGCACTGTTGCTCTCAGTCAGAATTTCCAGAGAGCTACATCGTTTTGGAAAGTAGAGTGCTAGTTATGTGTGAAGAAGCGGTCATAAATGAAAACACTAAAGTAATTATATCTGCTTGGATATTTTTGCCTAATGTTGTTTTGAGGAGCCCAAAGCACAGCCTGCAATAGTGAGGGTTCCCAGCCATTATCAAACCTAAATTCCCCTGGATGAAGCAAGACAGACTCTTGCCTCTGTATTGTCCATCCCGTCTCTATATTCGTCTGTGTAAGGTCTTCCTATTGAGGTACAGTTTTCATGCACATTAGTCACCCTGATCAGCCTGCACAAAGTTGATCCTGACCTGCACCATGCCATCGCTTGCCAGCAGGCTTCACTGCTAATCTGCCATGAAGGATGCTTCATTTGCCGCCAGGTGGATTGCACAGAGGGGCTGTGTTGTCCCACTTTTCTTGCTGCTGTCCAGAAAATTGCAATAATGCTTTAAAATGGACAAGTGGAAAAAGGCATCTTCGCATGCCATGCACATATTCTGCCTCATTTAGCACCTACAAAAAAAAAAAAAAAAAGTTAATAGAGCTGCCAAACCAATTACATTAGATTAAATGAGATTAGTGAGCCAAAAAATTAAGACATCATGGCAGACAGGTCTAGGAATGTTGTGGCAAAAGGGAGTAAGGGATACCCAGATCTAGAAAAAAATGAATTTACTCAGTAAACTACCACTGAAATAAAAATACTTTAAAAATATCAGATGGAAGTAAAACATTTTAGACATATGGTACATTAACAAAAATTTTAAACATTTGCCTTTAGGTCCATAAATGTAAAACTGATGGAATGAGTTTAGCAGGTGATACAGATTATCTTTATCTGCATTAAACTGCACATGCTCATTGTAATGCAGGCCAGTTATAAATGCAATACAGACCACATCTTTCTAATCTCATCTAATGATGACATCTATGATTTTCTCTTACTTTGAAAAGTGTTGGTCATTTCTGTCTCAGGGTATTATTTCTGGGGACTGAAAAGATGAATATTGAACATTAGTGATCAACACTCCCCAACACGCAAACCAATCAATGCTTTGATTACTCTAATTAGGGTACTGGACTAGGTGTCAGAAGGAATATTCGCTACACTTACTATCAATAATCTTGGAAAATCACTGCTGCTCTCTGAGTTTAGGTCCTGCACCAGATTGCAGAGTTAAAGCAGAAGAAGCCTCCTCCGCCAACTCCCATCTGGTTTATACAGATGCACTGGGAGTTGTAGGGTTCTTGGACACTTCTGACAGTGACTGTAGGAAACATGCATGCAGTGGGTGTTCTCAGACACATAGCCACCCCGCCCAGAATGTGCAGCACCTCCAGGGGATTCAGAAATATCCTCCAATTGTCTGAATAGGAAACAATGAGAGAGAAAACCAAGCTCCCTATTGTTATGAGTAAATCTGTGAAGAAAAGAGTCAACTTCTGTTGCACAAGAGTTACAATCTTTCTTAAAACGGTATTATTTAAAAAGTGTCAACCCAATCAATTTTCTGGACTTTGAAAGTAGATGTCTTGATAATCCTTACTTTAATTGACCATGAAAGTTTCTCAACAAAGCAACTGGGAGCTTTACAAATTGTATGCTTGAGATGGTATTTTGGGCTGGTTAGGATTCCTGCATCCTATTATTGAAACCTTCAGGCAGGCACACAGGTCTACTAGGTAGAACAGGACAGGCGGGAAGAACTGTAACTGCTATGATACCAGTTAGAAAGGGAGTGAACTGACCGCAAAGAGGGGACAGGGCCTGAGTTCACCTGTAGCTAAATTAGTGGTTGCAGTATATCAAAATCATCTGTGGGTGCTGCAGTAATATTTGAGGAAGGCCATTGAGCAAAGCATGGTCAATAATAATTGATGATCTGGGTCAGAAATGCTGTAAGTCTTGTTTTAAAATCAGGCAGCATAAGAAAGCTGGTGACACTGTGTGGCAGTGATGGATTAACCCTTTGCTTGACTGGTGACTGAATACAATGCTTCCTCAACCTGTTTGCCGAGGGACAAGAAGTAGAAATCTTGTCACACTGGCATAACTGTGCTGGGGGTACAAGTTCTGAGCAGGCACAGCACAGCCCCAGATGGAGCTGCTGGGGGGCTTTGGGACCCTTTGTGCCTGTTCCAGCCCAACTATCCTCCTTCTCCTCTTCCTCCTCCTCCTCCTCTCTGCTCTCCTCTAGAATTTAGATACAGGTGCTTTTCTTTACTGTCAGGACTGCCAGAGGGAAGTTTTGGATTTTGTTGCCAGTTTCCCTTTATCTTCTGGGCTTGCTAGAAAAGATCGGAGGAGGAGCTTTTCCTTCCCATTTATCTCACACCATAACTCTCAAAACCATATGGGGGATCTGCCTGCTCCAAAGAGCATATGCAGGTACACTGTTCTGGCACACACATGAGCTTGATGCGAGATGGCTTGATTCAACATGACTTCCAAACCGGAGGAGAATGCAGCAGGCTCTAGACAAGTTAAACATGGCTGGCAGCCATTCTGGTAGGCCGTGCTCTCCAGCTGCACTCCCAGGTGTGTCGCGGCCAGGGACCCGCGGACTTGCTGGCCAGTGGGGATGGCTGCTCGGCCTGCCCAGGGCAGCGGCACAGCCTGGCAGCCAGCCGGCCTCTCCCGCAGGCCCTGCGGCTGCCAGTGCTGGCTGAGCCAAAGCTGGGCCTCTCCCTGGGGCGCTTGGAGAGATGCCTTCCTCCAGATGCCCACGGAAGGGATGGGACGGCTGGGGCGGGAGGCGAAGGCCAAGCCCAGCGAGCTCCTGGCTGCTGGACATGTGGCTTGTTCCAGCTGACAGAAACATGCCCAAAGCAATCACTCACCTGCCTGAAGTAGAGGAGCCCCATATGTAACGGGACTGTTTGGCCTCTGGTTGGTTCAGCAGGTTTCCGTCTCACACTAAGAAGTGTTCAACAGTATCAAAACTGACATTTTTCTACATTTGTATGTAGTTCAGACAAGTACAACCCAAAAAGTAAGTGCAAAAGCGAGCTGACAGTTACTGGCTCAGGTTACTTCAAGAGAGCTGGAGGGAAAGGATAGGGATATGGGCGATGGATAGAAACAGGAATCTCCAGAGTCAGTTTGTCAGATTAAACTGTTGTCTTCCTCTCTGAGTCAAGTACCTGCAGGAGCTGAGCCTGGGCTTGCTTATTCAGATGGGCTCTGTGAGTCATGACAACTCTGGACACATAGGACACATCTGGTGGTGCACTGGGAGGGGTGGCCAGCAGAGAAAAGTCACTAGCAATGGTCACATGCAATACTAAAGGACAGCTCATACTCCGATGAACTTTTTCTTCAGTCTTTTCTCCCCTATTTTTCCTTCTCATGTAATTTTTCAGGCATTTGGACCAAAGCAGACATGGACAATGCCCAAACAATATGCAAGAGCTTTGACTGTGCAGGAAGAGGCTACTGCTCAGAGGAACTTAGTGGCCTTGCTTACCATGATTTTAAATTTAAACTTTAACCATGATATTAAATTGCCATTTTGGATTTCTTCCATCTCTAATCGCCAATTTGTATCCTGAAATTTCAAAGCAGGTGCAAAGGGGGATAAATGTTGCTTGCTGATAAGGGCATGGCACAAGACTAGTGTCACAAAAGGGCAATAAACTCCTGAGTTTATGTGGCAGTTGAACCTCCTGCACAGACAGATACTTATTTAGCTCTTGAGCATAAATCTCTCTAGTGAATTTCAGAATCCCCCTGACATAGGAATACTGAGCCTAAGGCATATTACCATCTTATTTCTGAGCTTCTGCAAGAAGTATTTCTGTGTGAATTGGACTTGTTACTCCAGATGATTATAGTTTCTTTTCCAAAGAGCACAACTGTGCTACAGAAACCCATATAATTTAGGAAGAGACCACTAGAAGCCAGTTCTGTGAAAGGAATGAGTTTTATGTGACGATAATAAATTTGGGTGTGACAGATATACTGAAGGAAAACTGCTTTAAAATAACACATGTGCCTCAGAAGTTGTGGCTATCTGCCCATCCTTTCCTGCTTGCACTAACTTACCCAGATGTATGTGTGCCTCCTTGCTTGGAAAATACTTTCTAAAGTCCCTGCCTTTACGACTGACTGGCCCAAGTCCAAAGTCTTGGTAGTATCGTATTTCTGTCTGCATGCCTCGGTGTTCACAGCAAAAGTAATCATGGCAACTAGCACTGGGTAAGTACCTTGGTGTCTGGATGGATGGATGGATGGATGGATGGATGGATGGATGGATGGATGGGAGAACACTGCTGGAGATTAGTTTCTCTGTGTTAACATTAAAATCCATAAGAAGGTGGGGACAAATCATCCTCACTTCTTACTATGAGACTATGCCAATGGACATTACGTCTTATACAGAGAGGAGCAGGGGGTACTGATTTTTACTCTTGTCTGGTCAAGCTGTGTGCACAGCAGCTGGTATGCGATTTTGGGCAATGGGGCAGATGGCCCTTACTATACACAAGTGGCTGCTGTCCAACAAACACGTTTTGCCACTAAGTACAGAAGAGTAGCATCTTTTTTGTGAACATGGACCTTGTTTTAATGGTGTTTTTATTGCCTCACAACTGTGAAGCAATCACATCTCAGGTGGTTTCTTAGCCTTACTCTTGAGATGTTTCAGAAGTTGAAGTGAGACCATGATGCAGAACACCATTTGCTATGGCAATTGTTACACTTACAGCATGGATAAAACCCTCACTGCTTGCTCAGGAGCTTGTAGACTGAACTCAAAAGCTCAGATGACAGTACCAGAGAGATGACTTTTCTTCTTGAAACACAGCTCCCATTTTTTAATAATACTTAACCAGAAACAGGGCTTTGGGGTTTTTCACCTGTTGACTGCCATAAGCAGCTCCCAGGACAACAGCAAGTTTATAAATTGATTTCTCTAATCAAACTTAAGGAAATCCGTGGCCCTCACTAAGCTCTGTGGCTGTTGTGGATGCATAACATTTTTATTCATTGCTGTTCAGATTTTAAAGTGTGCAGTGGTACAGTGGCAGCTTTGGCTCATTATAGAATAGTGCATCTTCAAACAGGTTCACCTTCCACCTCATCAGAACTCCTTGGTTTTGCTTGATCCTATTTCTTCTTTAAAAATAGGGAACATTTTTGGAGGGTAGAAAATCAAGAAACATGTATTTTGGTGCTATGTTTAATGTGAAGCTACAGTGTGATGGTAAAACAGCTAGATTACGCCAAATGCGAAAATTGAAATAAACAAGATGAATGAACCCAGATCAGAGAGAGATGAGGTCTGGCAGTGATCACTTTGAAAATATTGGTCTTACGTCCATGGAGGTAAAGGTGCCTCTGTTTCCACAACAGAAAAACCAAGATGAAAGGACCTGCCTGTATTTACAAGGATGGTGCTGGATTTCTGCACCAAAAACTAAAAAAAAAAAATTATCTGCTAACTTGTTATGATAGAAATGACACTATGGCAAGCAAACCCAGGATAGGAATGGTACTGCTGTATGAAAAAAGTCCAGTTAATAAAGAACACAGTATACATGTAAAACAGATACCTCTCCTCATAAGGGAAATGTTTATTAGAGAAGCCTCCTCTTCAGAAGGTGTGGGGATTTTGAGACATTCTGACTATGTAATAAAAAGAATTTATGGAGATGCATCACAGTATCTTATTTATATCATAGTACATCACTGTATTTCTTCCTTGGGTCTTTGGAGCTTTTGACATATCAGCCTTGATATGTATAAGTTTATTGCTTCTTTTGTTATGTCAGTGGTCATGAATTCCTAACTCCTTTGAACTAGGTTTTTTAAAAGACTGAGTGGAAAAAAGTGTTCTCAGCAAACATCTGTTAAGATCATGAGACACAAGAAAGGAAACTTTGCTGTCACTGTAGCCTTCTTTGTTCAGCATAATCTAACTAGTCATCTCCTGTACTTGGAGCTATCTTGTCAGCTAGGTATTGTTTCTCTTCTGCTGAACAAAATCAGACTGACTTTTGTGTTACTAATTCCCTGAAGAAACCAGAACTGTTACACTTCGGAATCATTTCTCAAAGTGTTGCCATCTTATTTCACATTCTATGCCAGATTTGGGATTTCCATTTCTTATCTGGTTCCTCAGTGTATGGCCCCTGTGCCCCCTTCGTACTTCCCTCCACATGATGTGGACACCATTAAGATTTTCTCTCCATGCACAACATATACAACAAGGGCTTTTTTCTCCTCAGTGGCCTTTCCCAGCTCCCAGACAGCATTTGCCTGGAGGAAAGCCAGCTGTGTCTGAAATCACCGAGAGAAGAATAGTGCTATCAAAAGACTGCCAAATAATGCAGGAGGGAGCTGAAAGAGACGCTCTGAGATAATATTTCAAGTCAGCCCAAGCTTTCTGCTACATTTCCTTTTGGATCAGCCTGCAAACCAGGGAAGATTCAACCAGATTTCAGGTCATAGAACCATATTTCTGAGGCTTTTTCCCTCCCTACCTTATTATACTGTAGTCTTCAGGTGGCCCTTCTTGACCCGGTCAAGATAGGACTTTGAGGTCAGCATTGAGCACGCTGCAGGTTGCTTCAGAAGTGAGGCACATTGCTCACAGTCTCCTTTACCACTCCTTTCTGATAAAACCGTTAATGTTCTTCATAAGCAAACCGTGACAGTGTGTGAACTATTAACCTTAATCCATCTGACATTCTCCTTTCCATGTTTTAATTATATTTACAGCTTTCAAGGAGGTTTTTGGCCTTTCTCTTTTTATCCTGGGCTTTTCTCAGTGGACCCCAGCTTTACTTCACCTTCTCCTGTATGCACTTAGTAACATGTGCAATGTACTTTTCTTGTGGCCACAAGGTTTGCCTTGTAAGAAGTGAAATATAGGAACAGATGTATATTTCAAAATCTACTAGAGATTTTCTGAACCCTTTACATGAAATCACAATAAATCAGGTAAAAGAAGGAAAAAAAGTCTAATTGATGCTGAAGGCTGTCCAACAGAAAAGGCTCTTTCACTGTTTGCAGCTTGTCATTGATTCTCCCTTGGTGTCTGGAACCTGCACCTTGCAGCATGGCTTCATCTGGTGGTTGCTGTAGCCCCATCAGCAGCAGGTAGAGCTGCTGTATATTGTATATTGGTGTATATCATATATTTTTTCACATAGATGCTGAGCTTGATATAAAAGAAATCTGGTTTACACTGTAGAAAATTAGCTCACAGCACAGTTTTGAAAAGAAAAGATCAGCAGCTCCATGGAGTTGATGGTCCTTCTCAGCAGGCAGTGATTCACAGCTACCAGAGCAGCTCTCTTCTGTCACTGCAGAGGACAAAAGTCCCATCTATACCAGTGTGGTAGGCCTCAGCTGTCATTCTGGTTCTCAGAGGTCAAAATCCAAAGCAGCTCAATCCAACTTGAGTCATTCCGTGGCTGTAACAAACCGAGTGCAGTTGGTTGTGCCACTGCACGTGCCCTTGGTACCACTTTCTCTGCAGCTGACCATATGAAAGTGATGGGTCTCTGGAAACTCAGAGCCCGATATGGCAACTTCATGTCCTTGTCCTGGGTACCCAAAAGCATCCCAAAAGAGAGTATATGGTTTTTGGCCATATTTATCTTTCACAGAACCCAAACCAGACCATGTCTGTATTCCCACAATACATTTTTCCTGCCCTTTCTGTAACTCTAGGGTGTCTACTGTCTGTCATTACTGAAAAGTCAAGGCACCTCTCAGTCCACTACATAATGTCCCTGATGTAGGGAATGCCATTTAATGAGGAGGGATTAAGTCCAGCGTGAAGAAAATTGAAAAAAGAGACACAAACTCATTTCCAACCACATGTCCAACTTTGTTTCCTACTCTGATGATGATCTTTTGTTGGTGATTAATGAAAGATGCTGAAATGATCAATAGCTGGATAAAATGACAAGTGGTCAGATCAAAGGCTTACACAGTTTGGTACTCTTGTGTGTGTGTGGAAGAGTGAAGATGTTTGTATAATGAAGGCTAAGAACGAGACAAACATACGTGATACTGGGAGCAGCTTTCAATCATTTTCAGCTCAGAGGTCTTCTGTAAAAGAAATGATTGTTACTTCCTCTCCCATTAACATGTTGGGTTCTCTGTGAAACCATGCAACAAAATTTCATGCACAAACCCCTCTGGCAAAGAACAAGCCCTTATCGGCTGACCCCTTTTACTTACCTCCTTGGCAGCTCCTTTAAAGGCCTATCATAGATTTCTAAGGCAGAATTTATATTTTTAAGAGATGCACTGACTTCCAGAAATAAGTCATATGTATTCAGGCATCCCCTGTTCCTATTTTTACTACAATTCCTGATTTGTCTGTTAGCTGTGTCAGTTTTAGACACCTAGTACATCAAGTATCTCCCTTGATCTCCGGTACAGAAAGGGACATTGCAGTTTTTCAGTTCCGAAGTTGTTTTAAGGGAGAAGTTAAGGTCTCACAGCAGACTATTCAAGAAATTGCTGAATAGCTCAGCATTCAGATTTTTAATTTGCATAGGTTCATCTTGATAGTATCTGAGTGCCTTGCACTGATGCCTTAAGTGACTGTGATTAGTATCTGTCATGTGATCTTTACTCTTCTCCCCTGCATTGGAGTGAACTCTGTTCCCGGAATGTCTTATTTTGGTACAGCTTTATCAGTTTTGGTTTTGTTTAGCTTTGTTTTCTTGGAAAAATGCACATGTTATACTGTATTTATTTTAGAGAAGGCAAGGTTAGAGAGACAAACGGAGACCTTAGGTCTTGAGGGAGCTCATTCCACAGTCGCAGGCTGACCAGTTCTGCCTCCACAGATAAGCTTTGCCCTAGTTTTAGAGAGGTTTGGTTCCAGCAGAAGAGCAAAGTTACCAAGTGCAGGTTTTATTGAGGGCTTTAAGCAGTATTTAAGATACTTTGGGCTGAAGATGAGACTTATTTGAATGACTGATCACATAGTGAACTCCATTTTTGTTGTTTGAAAAGACAACACAAGATACAGAGGAAAAATCTGATTTCTCATGGTCAGCTCTAGTATATGAAGTGCTGTGTGAACCTCTGGTGTCTTACACCAGATATATGACGCTAGTGATAAAGGAGTAAACGGCTGAAGTCAGTCACAGCTAGGCATGCAACAGATTCCAGCCAGCTGCAGAATCCATGTGGAAGTCCTCGTGCAACAAGTTAGTATTGACAGGGAATCACTACTCCACCGGCAAAGACCAAGAGGACCATCCCAGGGGAGGCAGGTTTGGGCTCCAAACTTCTTAGTCCTGTGACACACCAGAATCTGTCCTCACATGGACTCTGCCTGTGGTTTCAAGTTCACAGAACATGGATTGGCTGAGAAATTGATGCTGAGAAGAAGTTCAGCAGAGGGAGCTTTCTCATTAATATTAATCTGTGTTCTGGTGTGTCATGGGATGCCTCAACAACTGCATTCCTGGTGTTAAGGAACTGACTTTTTGTTCATGCTAGCACTCTCTGGGATGCTCTGAGCAGCCACCAAAAGGAGTTTTTCAAAATAGCTTAAAGTCTTTTCGTATTGAAGAGGTTGAGACTGATGCTTTCTAGCCCTGCCAGTTCAGGTGCCTCTGCTGTGGTAATTTTAAATGCTTTCAGGCTGAAGCTGAGCAACAGAAAGCAATAAAAACCAACAAAGTACTCACTAGGAATTTAGTATGAAGGGAGGGCATCTCAGCTTGCTGGTGCACTCATAGATTTTTTCAGGCATGCATCCAGTATTAAACTCAGACTCTTAATTTCCTTTAGGCTATGATTTCATGTGGCTCAGTTTATTCATAGGTACCCAAAAAGTTTTAAAGTCTCATACAATCCGGAAACTTCCTAATGGCCCAGACAGCTCCATAAAGCAAGTAAGCACTGGAAAAGTAATAGCAACCATAATAGCTACAGATTACTTCCTAGAGATTTAAGGCCTCCCTTCAGAGCATGGAGCCTGGCAGAGGTGGCTGGGTCATCCCTACTGTGGGATGTACCCAGGAGCAGCCTACATCAGGCCCTTTTGCAACCTACAGAGCTCCTCCAAGGTATTGTTCTTTACTCCCCCCGAGCCAGTTTTAAGGGGGCTGTGCAGTTTAATATGAGGTGTAAGAGATAAACCAGGTTTTAGTTCCTTCCGGTCACTGGAACAGTGCAGCCACTGTTGTGCTACTGACAGCGTTCCCTCTGGCTCCTTGGCCTGGTTACAGCTTGGGTAGCTGCAATCTGCCTACTTTCAGTATCCCCAGAGCTCCTGTTGGCAGCATTCTTCTTTTTCCACTTCTTGTCCTGATTTAGTTGGGTTATCTTGCTGTGCACTGTTGAATGCTACCACACTCCATATCTGAAGTGGCTACATGTCAGGTTTGGGTGAAGCATTTTCTCATTAGGGGAGCCTGATCTTCCAGGCTTTGCTCCAGTGAATAATCCAGAGGTGTGTGATTAGGCTTCCAGAGGTCCAGCGGTACTACTGGGCAATGCACTCAGAAGAATAACATCGCTCGAGTGGCCTGGAGCTTTATGCACATCTACACAAAATCCTTGCAGGAAATGTGAAGTCTTTGTTTAAATTTTCTGTTTCAAATCAATTAGAAAATAAAAATAACATTGGGGGAAAAAAGTGAGAAAACGGAAGGGATTTATCATGCTTGCTCTGAAACCATTGAAAGCTTGAGGCTTTGAATACTCCTGTATACTGAACAATGATATCCACATCCTTTCAGCTCAGTTTGGGTTCAGTGGAAGCCAGAATAAAAAATGCAGCCCACTGGCCTTGTGTGTAAATGAATTAAAACCAGTGGAGCAAAGATTCCACTGTTCTTAGGAGTTTTGCACAGATCTACAATTTATAAGGATGCTGATAAAGAACTTGGAGAAAATATTTTTTAAATAAAGGCAAAATACTTTTATGTCTCTTTTACTACTGGACATCCACTTTTCTTCCCTTCTCAAGTCTCTGGGCTAAGCAGCTCAGTAGCGTTCCATGTTGAGAGGTGCCCATCTGCAGGCAAGACAGAGAAGGTGAATTATCCCTAGGGCTATCTTTTGCTCTGCTCTGACTGGGGAGCAGGCTTTTATTCATCAGTTGACAGGATGGAGTGCAGGCACCCTGTCTAAGTAAATAATGGGAAAGGCATCTAAATTTCCTGCCTGTGATGTAAAATATAATCTTGATCTTTCTTTCTTGAGCAACAAGACATAGCAGCTGTGAGTTTCACCCAGGAGGAACTATATACAATACATATGCACATATTTAAAAATTGTGCAACTTTTAGGTAAGTTATACATGCATTTGTTTTCAGATGCAGTCAATATCTACACTGGCAAGAGATTTTTAGGTTTTGATATATGGCTCTGATGGCTGCCTGTGTAGGGAGAAATGCATCCTTAAACACTGCACTGTCAAAGTAATATCCACAAATCGTTCAGCGCCCATCACTGGCAGATAGTAAATATTTTATACCTTATTGAAAAATAATATTTCTTCTTCTCAAGTATTGCTCATGTGTTCCCTTTGGGCGACTCTCAGAATAGCCTTTTGGGATTAATAAAAACTAACAGTTCCCTTTATGATTTTAAAGCTTTCGTCACATGGGCTCCCCAAAGCATTTCCACGGCAGCAATCCTAGTCACTTACTTTGAAAAACAAATATGCATTAAGGGGAGCATAGGGAAAGCAAAACTTTCTTCCTCTGTTCCAGCATGAAGATGTCACCTACACTGTGTGCAGGACTGCCTCTAGCACGGATGGTCTCTCTGCAGGGGTGGCATGGAGGAACAGCCCTGCTCTGGGAAGATGTTTCAAAACAATGTACAAAGAAAATGAATGGTGTACCTGGGGCAGGCTGCTAGGCTCAGAGGAAAGGCTTTGAATAAAGGTGTAATATATCCTTTTGTTTTTTAAATCCGCACTATTTTTATGTCCCACATACTGCTGTGTTCGCAGCTGGATTGAAATTATTTGGTTTAATGATAATTTTTGCTTTAGGAATAGATGTCCCTTACATTATTCCAGATAAGACTGACACTGAGGAGGATTGTTGGAGGGGCATTCTGGCTGGCCCACAGGCACCTCTGCCTTCTCTACTTTCAGGTTGCAGGTTGTTGATGATGCTGGCCCAAGTTTCATTTGCCATGGTTATGGTTTTGAGAAGCAGCAGTGTGTCATTATGTCCCTGGAAGCTGGACATTATAAAGAGAAGAATAGAAATAACAACAACAATAATAACCATAAGAATAATGGTTATTATTATTATTATTATTATAACTATTATTATTATTATTAGGCTTCCAGAACACTCTGACAACAGTCTAACATTCTGCCCTTGAGCTCTTCCTCCAAACAAAATTTCCAGTATGTATTCTTCCCTTTCAAATGTCTAATGAAGTGTTGAGCCAGCAAGACAGCTGGGAAGTTCGAGTTTCTGCCTGCACAATGGCAGCAGTGTCTGTGCTGTCAAAATTAACTCTCCATTTTTTCCTGCTCATGCTGAAAAAAAGAGCTTTCTAACATTTGAAAAATATACTGTGTGCTCAGAGATCTTACGTTCCTTTGCTGGTTTAGTTCAAGCAAAGCTGATTAAAAAATTCAATTCTAGTGTCATTCAAACAACCAATGATACCTCAAACATTGGTATCATGAAGGTCTATTTTAAATACGTGGTTTCATGGTGTGTGGAAGGATAAGCACAGCAGATCACTGCTTGGCTAATGAGGGGATGGGCACTGCATAAAAACCTGAAAAGAAGCATCAGTCCAGCTCTATAGTTATTTCCAGACTAGATTGACACAATACCTGCTGCTACTGGCACTTGTCCAGTAAATCCAGCTCTGGATTGCACTTACCTAAGAAATTTCATCATGGTCTGTGGGGTTTTGCAGCTGAAAGGGAGAACAGGATCTCGTGCATTTTATTACACACCTAATTTCTGTTGAACGGTGGATTTTGTGATTTATTTTTCAGCCGATGCACAAACTGCATCAAAACATCAGACATGTGAATTGGCACTTTTTGACCTGATCTGCTAGACAAAGAAGGTTTATACAGATCTGTAATATCCATTTTGACCTCTCTGCCTTTGATGGTAATAGCACATGTTCAGCATAAGCTCAGTTTTTAATATATAAGTGACCCCCTTGGGGATCTGTTCTAAAGAAATTTGGGCTTCTTGATGATGGAAAGAAATGTTTTTCTCTTTAAGGGAGGGAGGGAAGCAGGTAAGAAGGAGTACTCTGCTCTTTGGATATGGAAGGCACATGTAAATGCAAGATGCCATTTATCATTATTTGATATATAGCAAAATACAGTAATTTCACTTAGCAGCAGGTTTTAAGAAGATTAAACATGCTAGGAAAATTGTTTTAGAATAACAGTGTAACAGGATATTGTAAATTATTTTGCAGTAGGCTGTCATGCTATGTCACCATAATTCTTCAATATTTAATTAAAACCCACAGCAAATTAATATTCAAGTCCTGTCAAGAAAACTAATTGGATACAGGGACCAGCTGCTGGAGAAGTTGGGATGTCAGCTTCAGATGGTAATGTGAGCGGTTCACACTGGCTTGTGGGTACATGTTTAAAACACTCATCAGAGAATCACAGAATTACAGAAACATGGATAGAATGGTTTAGTTGGGAGGGGCATTGAAATCATCTAGATGCAATCCCCTTGCCATGAGCAGGAACACCTTCCACTAGACCAGGTTACTCAAAGCTCCATCCAGCTTGGCTTGTACACTTAATGGGATGGGGCATCCACAAATTCTATAGGGAACCTGTGCCAGTGCCTCACCAACCTCATAGTGAAGATCACCATGGACTTATGGACAAGACTGGTTTTGTTTATAACAAAGTCTTAGCATTTTAGCAAGAAAGATCTCTCTTTAATGATAAAATATGCTAATCCTATTTAGTTTAGAGACTGGAGGCTTTTTTAAAAGCAGTTCTCTGATGATGCTCTATGATAGAAAGTTCTCTTCTGGGAAAGGTGAAAGCCACTAGTGTCCATGGTTTTAGGCACCTCTGCTTCTGCATACCCAATAGACCTTCAGTTTCTCCCCCTGTCTCTGAGATTAAGCTCTTTCAAGGTAAGGACAGATACTTCAAATCATTAGTCCTTCTTTTAGTATTGTAATCCTTGCACTGGTCTGAGCCACCACTCAGTCAGGCCACACGATTATGGTGGAGTGACTATGGGAACTGCAATACCCACTGGAATAGGGCCAGCCACGCTGACCGGGTTTCATGCTAAATAATGAAAGCCCTGACATTAAATACATCACAATGAATCACACTCCTATTCAAGGTGATATTTTACAGCTCTGCAGTCTCAGAGCTGTGTATGATTTTTAAAAAATAAGTTTTAAATTACTAGGGCTTTCTACAGCTCATTTGTAAACTCACAAGTACAGGGTATTGCAAGGTACCTGTATTTCAGTGTTTATCAGAACACAGAGCACTGTTTGCAAATTGCTCAGGAAGAGGAAAAAAATTAAAACTATGGAAACTGGCGTAAATGGGATTTATAAATATTGTGTTAGTATGGGCTATGTAATTCTCCTACTCTTGCAGTACTATACAATATCCACAAAGATACTCTCTTTTCTAGTAAATGGTTGTGATTTTTTCCCATCATTGATTTATATTGAAGTGCTGAACTCCAACACATTTGTTGCTAGCTAGCAATTAGGATGAAAGCACTGTCCTTTCTGAGAATGGCATTCATTCAGGCAATACGGAGACCTGACACAGTTTTGCTCTTTTACTCAGCAGTTGTTTGCAAAACAATAGAAAGGAAGTCTTCTTTATTTCATTGCCTTAAAAATAAAGAAAGAGAAAAAAAAGGAAAGAAAAAAGGCAGTAAAAATTTAACTTACAAAGACATGAAAAATGGGGTTTGCAGGGAGCCAATGTCATGCTGTATGAAAGCTAATATAGCAAATTCAGAGTAAATACAAATGCATTATATTGGGCAAATTAGAGATGGTTGAATTAGTCTTGAGTAAGTGACCAACACTGTGCTGCTTCTGTCTGTGTTCTCCACTTGATGCTGATTTCTGGTTATGCTCTTGTTGTTATTTAAGCAGATTCTTCTATGGGTTAATCCTGTGAATACCTGAACTGTTTGCAGACATCAAGAATCTCTCGACACAGTGAGGAAATGCCTGTCCCAAGTGGGTCAGTGCTGAACCCCAACAGGAGTCCTTGCCCTGGGACTTGCTCCCATCTCCTCTGAGACTGTCAAGGACCTCACCCTAGGCCTTAGTGGCCTGGATCTGGCCCTGGGGAGCTCTGCATGCCCTGCTGAGCCTCATGCTCAAGTTTCAAGGTGCTGGTCTCATGCCCCTCACCCAGGTGGCTGGGAGACACAAACACCCGTGCGATGGAAGAGTTCCAGGTGGGCAGAAACCACATGATTTGCCAAGCTGAGAGCTCTTCATCACCCTCATCTAGAGAGTGATGCTGTGTGAGCTGCGATGGCAAGTGGGTGACACGTTCAGTCCTGCTTATATCCTTTTTTCTGTCTTGGTAGTGCTTGGGCAGGGTCTCTTTGCAGGGCAGTGGCACAACTGCCATGGAGGCAGGGAGAGCAGCTGTCTTTGCACCCTGTGATGCAGAATAAGCGTCCATGAAACCAGGCAATAAGTGTCCTCTGAACTTTTATCCCATACTAAATTCACTGGAGGAAGACCAACATCTTTCTTGGCTTTGCTACAGCATCAGATAGTAAATACCTCGTTATGTAAAGCTTGTTCTGCCATGCAGAACAGTGTTGCTCTGCATTGTATTAGTGTATGTCTTCCACGTGCAACTTCTGCTAATTTAATGAATTATTTAGCCATGCCATGCTCACAGGCTTGTGCCAACACTGTAATGGAATTCTGTATTGGCTTTGGGTATAGCCAGATGTGCACAATTTTTCTCCGTCTTTCTGCACAGATTTTATGTAAATTGCAGGAAGAACGGCAATGCTATCACCACCTTCTCCATTATAAATCCTGTAACAGGCTCCATGCCTGTACAACTCACCCCACAAGGGACAAGCTTCTGGGTGTGATCCCTACTCTTTGTGAATTAAGGATGCTCAGTGGTGGGAAGGTAAGGGCCACTGGGGCCATTTCTTCACTCACCTGCTCCTGCTGGTATAAATCACATGTAACCACAGTCAGCAGATTTACACTGAAGTGTTGTCAGGAGAGAACCAGGCTTGGCAAATTCAGGAAGAATTAGATAAGCTACAGAGTTAAAGGGTGATCAGAAGGTGATGACAGAAGCACAGTAGGAAATCCAGAGCTGTAGGGTGTGACCGTTTTGCAGAGAATTATTTCCTTTTTTTTTTTTTTTCCTTAGGGATTGTTTTTCCAGTGCTGGTGTGATTTTACTGAGTACCTACAGAGAGAAGAGTTGGCCTCACTCTCTCCGTTTTCCACTATTCAGTCCCCTCTTCAGAGGATTTACTTGTGATTTACACTTGCAGAAGTGAGAAGAGATTCAAGCTGTGCTCATGCAATTATACCAAACAGGAGAGAGAGGCCAGCAGATCTGAAGTTGGTGAGTTTTGGGGCTGGGGCTATTTTTGCACAGCTGTACTCCCTGCTCAGCCATTCAAACCACTCCATAGTGAGACAAAGCGGATGCAGCCGTTCTGGAGTCCAAGCAGTTTCAGTCCAGGGCTGCTTTTCAACTCATAATAACATCCGTGCTGCAAAAGTATTTAAATATGAGCTTTACTCCTATCGACTTCATTTCAGTAGTTAAGCTTAAGCATGTGCTTAAATGTTTTTCTGAAGTGGGTCCTCAGTTTGACAGCATTTTACACGACATCGAAGTTAATAAGCAGCAGGCCCACTACTCAAGAGTGTGAGAGTTACCCATTTACAGAGATCTAGAAATGTCTTTTATAATTCAAGTCTTTCAAGGGAAGGATAATTGTCCAATTTTGCACTGCTGTGTGGGAGAAAACAAAAGCGGGTTTTGTGTTTGTATGCACTGTGCTTTTTGGGTTTATGTCATTTTGCTTTATAAATTGCTTCAGGTTTTGGGGCATTGAAATCTACCTGATGCTGCAAAATGCTTCCTATAAAGCAAAGTCTTGCACTTTGCCACTGATGCCATGATGATTTTTTGCTTTTTCATATACCCCTCTCATATACTCTTCTTATATACCCTTTCATACAGCTTTGCATGTATCCTTAGTGCTTTTAGCCCACATACTTGTAATTCCCTAAGTTTGATAACTAGCTTGGACCCAAAATTCCATTAAGCCAAGAGACCAAACATCTTGGAAGCCTTGCAGTTGGGTCAGAAAGCCCCAGACACCAAGGTCCTCTCCAGAACACATTCTGTAAACTAAAATAGGCCCCTCCAGGGGGAAGGTTCCTCAGGACGGGGGCTTCTCTTGAGCGTCTCATTGGGGAATCTTTGATAGATATGCTAATGTGCAAGGTCTATAATTGTATACACGAATCATTGGGATGCGTGCATTTTTGTGTGTATGTGTGCGCGCGCATTATTCAGGGTGCTTTCTACCTGGATGTGATGCACCAAAGAATCCTTGAATAAATATAGAGGTAAAATCCTTTTTTCCCCTCTAACTGTGTTTAGCTTTTAATTCTAAGCCCAGGGAAAGGCAACACCACAGCTGTGGGATTTTGTGGAAGTGTTATGCTTGTTCCAGACTCCATCTGTGGTCTTGCTCACCCCAAGTGCCCAATAATTACATGCTAACTTCGTACCCTGGCACAGGGATGATGATGGATGGTCTCTGGCCAGAGTGATCCCTGCTCTCTGGTCACTGGAGTTGCCTTACCAATGAGGCTGCATTTCTGTTTACTCAGTTAATGAGGATCAGCATTACAAAATGCATGGCAGGGATTCAGTATACATTACCAGTTAATAGAGATAATTGAGTGGAAGGAAAACTAGTTTCTGATGTCACAAAATGTCTCTTGTGATAAAACATTTGGAATATAATGGTTAACATTTCATTTAGCACTGACGAAGATTTGTGTACCGGTTAATATGTATTGTTTGTGAAATCATAATGACATAATAATTGCTAGTAGATACATTCCAATCATATTGGGTGAAGACTTCCTCTCCATTTTTCTTGTCTTTACAGTCTTACTAATTCTCCAAACATGCCATCAGACATCTGGTGCCAGGATTTGAGTATCTGTTTTTCTGTCTCCACATCTAGACTCCTGAAAAGATGGCCAAATCTTTCTTGTTTTGTTTTGTGGTTTATTTTCTTTTTCACAGAAACCTAAACACTGAGATCAGTGGGAGTTGAAGACTGACTAATATTTCAAATTGGGCAACTTAACTATGCTATAGCACATATGTTTGTAGCAGATCAATAGACAAGCGCCAGGAAAGGACACTCAGAGCATGTAGGATAATTTTTAGACTTGGTAGGACCACTGAAACTTCGGGTTGTGCATGGTACAGACTTTCTTTGGCACTTAGTGACACTCATCTTTGGTGCCACTAAGAATCTTGGCTCTGAGTTGGGAAAGCAGCTAGCAAACTAACACTGTTTGCCTGGTTGTTGATCATCCATATTCTGACTTGACAAGTATTCATCAATATGTATTTTATTTTGAAAAAAATAAGACTCAACTGATTTTACCTTTTTTTTTTTCCAGTAAGTCTGCATATCAGTTTCAACTAAAAAGATATGTTTAACTCACAGATATATTTGCTTTTCCAGCAGGAAAAACCTTGAGAATAAAAAGAAAACAGGAATGCATTGGGGGACATAAACAGTAGTTTTCT
This sequence comes from Gymnorhina tibicen, assembly GCA_013399875.1. NCBI lineage: Eukaryota > Metazoa > Chordata > Aves > Passeriformes > Artamidae > Gymnorhina > Gymnorhina tibicen. The sequence goes on from VXAZ01000040.1 coordinate 416,275, forward strand.
CTATATATAGAAATAAATAACATCTAAAAATCTTTTTGCCTCTTACTTTAGTAGACTAAAATCCTAAAAGCTTCTTGTATGTGCTGGCTGACTAAAAATAAAGAGCATTTATCACATTATCATTCATACAAAAACTGCCTGCACAGCCTGTGTAGTCCCCAAGCTGCTAGAGGCAAGAAGGATATTTCATGTCAGTACCAGTTTATGTGGCTGAGTTCTTCCCTTGCTTTTTCTCAGAAATAGGATATTAGACAACACAGGCTTTCAGGCTGATGTGTTATGACCAACATTAACTTCTTAAGCTTGAAAATGCAAGCTGCTAGTCAAAATTCTGGCAATTATTTTAGTCCTGGTGGTGGTTTTCTAAGTATTAATCAGAACAAACAAGAAAGAAGATACCAGAAAATAAAGCAGTTAAGCTCAAGGCTTTGCATGCTGCATGGGCTGTAGTTTGCCTCATCCTGTGCAGTGGCAGGTTAGTGCTCTCCATGGACTTGTCTTAGAAGCCAAGGATGTGTTGCCGAAAGCATCTCTGTGAGTCTCCAGGCTGCTGGCGTACGTTAATTTGGCTAAGGAGGGACTACGGGGACCTGTGGATGCAAAGAAGAAGGTGATTTGTACTGCCATGTAGCAGAGCAATAAGTAAGTAGTTTTCTGGTGAGGAAGGATCCAGGGTATGGGCTTAGGAACTCTTTGGGATCCACCCTTTGTACAGCCCAAGCCAAGAGACCATGTGAGCTGGACTTTCTGATGTTACATCTGATTTCTTGAGGTATGGCTGGAAGATGTGGGGAGTTCTTGAGCTGATGCTGGCGGGGCTTTGCCTCAGGTGGACCCGCAATTGCTTCCACTGGCATACTTCTGCAAAACCACTTGGATGGAAAGGTGACTGGGGGAAGGAAGAATTTACAGGAAAGGAGTAAGATATCCACCACGCTCTGCTCTTTGTGCTGGTACTGTGTCCTGCTTCTGGCAAGGTAACACCATCACAAACCAGAGCAACACATACGTGAGTCCAGCACATTAGCAATAGCTGTCAGACCACAGATGTTAGTCAGGTCAAAATAACCTGTGAAGCATCTGGAAGGAGATGTCAGGGGTGGTCAGGACTGCAGGACCACCTTGAAGCATCCACTGTGGGTGTCTGTCAGTTGTCCAGCCTTTGCTGATACCAGCTGTTTATGAGGAACTTTCAGAGATGTAAGAGATGAGAAGAAGGCCACCATGGAAAACTAACTGTGTAAAACCTCTGTTCTTCTAATATTCACATGCATTTTAAAGCATTAGATCTCCATTCATTTGAGAAGACTTTTCCTGATTCACTTTGGTAACTTAGTGCACCATCACTTCTCTTAATCTTTTTAGTCTGAGTGCAGATGGTTAACACCACAAAAATGGATAGACACACAATAATTTTTCTCTGCCTACAATCCACAAAGGCTTCCTGCTCTCTTGACATAGGAAAATTATCCTTTAACACCAGCCCATGCTGTCAGGGCCAGGCCTGGCATACCTTGGGGAACATTAACCTAAATATACTTCTTGAAATATGTGAGAGTGGCTCAGGGGAAATCTCTGTCTCAGACAAATTTCCAGACAGGGTTAATGCCTTCATTTTCCTTTATTCCATTCTTTTATTCCAAGTTTTGTCAAACCTGGAGACTATTCATGGTCCAGGGACGAGGAAGGTGATCAGGTTGCAAAGGTGAAAAGTGAAAAGAAAAAAGCTAGGGTAAAAAACCCAGGAAGTAGGAAGGAAGCTACTGGTTGTGAGATCCAACCCATGCTGTGGCTCATTATTATTACTTGCAACAGCAAATGTTGATGAAGTGCTGCAGAGTGCCAGTAATTAGTAGGCATGGCTCTCCAACTGCTGCAGCATGTGGTCAATGAGTTCCTGCCTCCAAGATGTTCTGCACTGTAAGAAGACAGATTTATGTTACTGATAAACATAAAGAGAGACTGAAATACAGCCTATATGCCACATTAGGAATGAGATTTCTCCTACACCTACGCGTCCACAGAAATTATCTCAGGCTGGAGAGCTGGTGGAAGGTGAGGCTCAGCATCTAGGGTGCAAGTCAGAATATAAATCTTTCTGTTTTCTTCTCTTCAGACTCCCACCAATCTGTTCAGCAGTATCTGGGAAAAAGAAATCAAACCCACGCAACATGGAATGCTGGCGGGTGGCTTAGTGACAATCAGTTATGCATATCCAACAGCATTGGCATTATGGCTGATGCCTTCCACAGTTTCCACATCTGTGTTGTATAGAATTCTCTTAATTATATTTCTAGTCAAACTCTTTTTGCCACTTGTAAGCTATACATATTTTACAAGCCTGGTAAATAGGGTATGAGCAAAGAAACCCATAGAGTTCATGAGAGAGGATAGAACACTGTGCTCACTAATGGCAATTAACAGGAGTTGATATGGTGCCAGGCTAAGTGGGAGCAGTGAGGGGGCTACAATCATCACTTGGAGGCTTGCATGGTGTGCCACTTGGTGCGGTGTGTAGGGAAAGGGGCCTGAATTCCCCTTCATTCTTGGGTAGATCCCAATCCTCCTTCCCTGTTGAATGTGGCTTTGCACTGCAGACCTACCCTTCAGCACATTGATTTTCCAATATAGGGTACAGCTCAGCTTCAGGTTTCCAGCCTCTGAACTGCTGAATGAAGTCCCTTAGAACCTCATGAGGATGAAGACCATCTTGGGTGGCAAAGTCTAAGTTCTTCTAGTCACATACTGCTATATCAAATGCTTTCCTGGCAATCTTTTATTAAGCTTTATCTTAACATGAGTTTGTCATTTACTCCCACTTGTGCTAAAATGCAGATCTAGGAATTAGCTCCTCTGTTCACTAGGTAGTTTCTTCCAACTTCTGTTCTAATTTTAAAAGATTGACTTATAACTGTGAGCTCTTAGCTGTCAATAGTCTCTACATTTAAACAGTTCTTCTGCCTTGCTTGCACTTGCCCCTGATATTTTTATAGATAATGACCATATTCTCTCAACCTTCACTTTGATAAGCTAAACAAGTCAAGCTTTTCTAGTGTCCCCTCAAAAAATAAATGCTAAAATTCCTGAACATCCTACGAGACCTGCTCTACCCCATTCCAGGCTGAATTCCTTGTTACCACATGGCAGGAGAACTGGGTATGGGACTCCAGGTACATTCTTAACAAAGTCTTACTCAGCTTAAGGCACTAAGTGTGCCTTGTGGATGCAGGAACTACCTCCTCTGTACTCTCTTGGGTGAGGATGTTGGGCTACATGAATGTAATTGTCCCCCAGCTTTCAAATCTACAAACAGTTCCACATTTGCATCTAGTTCTGCACTTAGGAAGGGCACCTCTTTTTTCTCCTACAGAAAGAACCAGAATCTAAATTAAGAACAGACTGACAAATATTTTAATAAACTACATTCTGCTGTTTTGCTTGACACTGGGAATGAGCAGCTTATAGATCAGAGAGCTTTTTACATACTCCTCTAGGCTTGGCTTTCTATCAGCCCATGCTTCTGCAAGCACGCGCTGTACGTGTGTGCATGTATGGATGTGTATGTGTTACTAATAAGTTTTCAACTCCTTGACTAATTTCAAACATATCTGACAATCTCAGTGGTACTGTATCCCTATAGATTTAATGAAAATCAGCAGCCAAGTGAAGGAAAGAGCTTTGCTGTCATCTCCACTGAAGGAAAGATTTCAGACAAGCTTTGCCTAACCCTTTCTTAGATGCTAGGAAACCCTGTCAGGTTCCCAGACATGGGAAATAGTAATTTGGCACTCACAGGAGCTCACAGGTTGTTATATATTACATAGTCAAGCCAGGACACAAATCCATAGGAAACCAGCTTGCATTAGTTCTGCTGCTCTGAGCTATTTGCTATATCTGCGTATTTTCCCTTGCTTAGAGAAATCATTTTCTCTGAAAATGCATATCCACCCTTGTCTGTCTATGGTCTTGTAATATGTATGCGAATTGTGTATCTGCAGACATATATTTGAATACATCTCGTGAATGAATTTGTCTTTCATTCACACCCACTCCCCCTCTGTAGCTCTACTTCTCTGTATATTCCAGCTGTTGAGATGATCCATATTTATTTCTCAGTCTGTAGATTTTATTGACACCTAACAGACAAGTACATTGCCACCATCCATATCTTCTCTCTGCTCACCCCCAGATGTTGGACCTATAGATAGATTTGCTGTGGCCGTTCACAGGATGAAGAAACAATAACATGAATTGAAGGTAATAGGATTTCTGTGGAAGGGGGTACAGCCATGGCACTGCACAGTTTATTGCTACCCCAGAGGTTCTGACTAGAACCAAGATTTGGCCCCAATTCAAGAGACAGATCAATAGTTATGCTATTAGCAATATATATCTGTTAACAAAACATCAGTCCAAGTTACTTAGTCCAATAGTTCACTAACTGCAATACTGCATGTGGTGCTGGGAAACTGTTCCAAGGGCTTTTAAAGAGAAAATAACAGCCCTTCTTGGGTGCTCTGTGTTTTCACAATAAACAACCATAAATAAGATGCTGCTAGTAGACTCCATTTTCTCTGATTACACAGCTACCTGCCTTTCTGTCTATCAGCCACACAGTAAATCTCTCTCCATGAAGTATCTTATGTTGTGCAAAATCAATATGCTGTCAGAGTACTTTGCTACCTGACCGGTGACACCAGCATGGCATCTTCCCTGGGGAGCCTGACTTTGTGAGGGAGAAAAAATTCACCCTGTCCTGGGGCTAGATTTAGACAGGGTCTGAGAGGTCAGATGCCGTGGGGGACTTTGGCATTTTTTTGGCTCCAGCTCACTTCATTTAGTGTTCTGGATCTCTCCACCTGGCCCCTTTGGTCTACAGCCCCTGGGGGCCTCCAACATCCCATGCCTCAGCAGACTTGGCCAGACCGCAGCCACAGCAGCGGCACAGCGAGTTTCTGCCAGCTCCCAGCTCAGCATTATCAGTGTTAAAATATTTACTGCATGTGCAATTCTCAACGGCTCTTAACTCTGGCAAATGAAAACCAATTTTAACCGGAACACTCCAAAACACTTCTCTGCAACAAGGGCTATTTATCTGTCTGACAAATTCAGGATAGCTTCCCCCAGCTGTTTTGGCATTAGAGCTGTTACAAAAAAATAAAAAATGAGTTGCAACAATTTTCTTCTTTATAGATGTTGAAAAAAAAATCATTTTCTTTGTATTAAAAGCTGGTGATGTCTTCATGCCAACAAATCAAATGAGATTTCAATTGCAGAAGCAAATAGAAAAATTTCTGCCTGATCAATAGACATTCAAAGTGTTATCAGGAATTAGCCAGAGGGAGCTGGGATGGAAATGCCTGCTGATCTCAGCCGCTATATGTAATGTCCTGTCTCAGGGCACTCTGAACCCCTCAGGGCTGTGGATTGATCTAGGTTTTAGGGCACAGAACCATAAATTCCTTTCATCTGCCAAGTCACTCACACATGTGATGCCAGGCATGTGACTGAACCCTACTCCTTCCTACTGAGCACCCAGGCACTCACTCAACTCATAGTTGGGATGTCTGATGGGCTCTTTGAGGGCTCCAGTCAGCCTAAAATCTGTAAAATTCAGCTTTGGTTTTGCTTCCCACTTAGTTTAGTTTCATTGCTGCATTTGCAGGTTCAATGTGTCTATGACCAAGCTGTGAAAACAGCAACCAAACAAAATGATACCCTAAGGTCTGATCAGCAGCTCTCTGGGATTTACTTCTTTCAGGCTATCATCCTCAATTTTAAATTGGAGCAGGGAGCACGGCATGGTCATTTTATTGATTGGATTAGAGAAAAATTGAGCTAGCTGATCTGTATGATGACATTATTGAGTTGTGTTTGCAGCTATGACAGAAACAGAAGAGTTTTTATTGGATTACTGGAACACAGGGAGAAAAGGGGAGAGAAGAGGTAATGCAGAGGTGAGCAGGTATTAGGCTTGGTGCCTTTGTGCTCAGTATCTCCAGCAAGAGCTCTCTTCTTCTTTGCTACCCTGTCTGCCCAGCTCATTGCTGTATTGGCTGCTGCTGCCTTTCCAAACGCAACCAACCCGGTATCCAGAGAGACAGGAATTAGCTGCAGTCCCTCATTAGTGGATGCTCACATTACACTTGTTCATCACCCAGATAAGAATATTTGTGACTTTAAAAAAAACCAACAACAACCATTTGGAGGTGAATATCCTCTTTAAAGGATTATTTTTGTGCAAGCCAGGTGTTTAAAAACTGTGGTGTTGCATGACACCTACTGACAAGCAGGGCATACCACAGTTCAGTGTGTAGGCAGCTGAGTCCTTTGGTTTATTTTTACTGGTGATTTATTTTTACATTTGTTAAAAGTATATGATTGAAAAGGAAGAAATTGATATTTTGTACCATGTGAATATGTGACAGTGAGTGAGTGACTGACATACACGTGTGTGTGTGTGTGTGTGTGTGTGTGTAAATGTATCCTACCCTATGTTTTATGTACCTCTTCTGCATGTTTAGTTTATAGACTGGGAGCAACCTACAGGTTATGCTTTTGAAATGATCATATATTTTATTTATATGGTGCCTGTCAGTCATAGAAGCCTCCTGTGAAATATTACGGAAATGAAACGCAGCTAAGACTCCGTATTAAAATGACACAGTCTGATTCTCCACTGCCTTGCATGCTGTGCCCTTAGACTGCTGAAATCAAACCATGTGGAGAAGAAAACTATACAGGTGTGAAGTGGCCTTACAAAAGAAGAACATTTTTCAATTGCTTTGCTCTGGTATGTTTTGTCCCACTAAATGATCAGGAAGAATTCAGAGCCATGACTGTGCTGAGTTCCTATTGGGGTTTTATTCCCAGATCAAAACATTCATTGTCTTGTCAGCTCTCCTGTGGCACAGGTAGGAGGTCTGAGGGACAGATGACCAGGTGTCAGACTCAGAGCCCCACCAAAGGCCATCAGCCTCCTTGCCTTGCCACAGCCTGCATCAGGATTTCACCCAACAGCTGTTTAAACAGGAAGAGTTCCTGCATCACAGCTCAACCCAGTGCAGCACTGATGTGCCGACTGAAGACACAGAAGGAAATGGATCTTGTGAGGCTCATCAGCACAATTCAAACCTTAAATGAAACCAACAAGCAAACAAATGAGCTGTAATTTTATCAGGTGGAAATAGAAATCAGAGGAGCTATAAGTTTGCAGCAGCTGAGACTCCACTCCTTAAATAAGTTGCACAAAGCCACTGCTGCAACTGGAGTGTTTTTCAGCTCAGAAGGCAGCAAGTGGGCCCCATGCCCAAGGAAAAGATATCGACACTGTACATTTTTGGAGACATCATTTCCACGCTGTGAAATTGCCCATGTGCTAGACTTGTATGGATTTCAATGGGAAAGCTCACCATCAAACCACATGGCACCCAGCCCATGCAGAGCTTTGAAGAAGATACTAGAGATAATGTCAAAATTGCCATGAAAATGGGACCAATGGCTAACAGTACAGCCAAAATTGGTCCCATAATTTGTTTAAAATGCTGTCAAAATAAGTCTAGAGCTGAAAGAATCTCAACAAGCATCATTATCAGCTGCACTTTTCTTCTAAGAATGAAATACAATGGGGAAAATATGTCTTTGTGGATAACCCAGTGCTTCAAGGTAAAAAGACTGCAAAAAATTGCTCCATTAAGATTTAGAAGTTGACATGTCAGGCTACAAAATTCCATACAAACCACACAGCTCTCATTTAAAAAACACAACATCATATACAATGATGGCATATTCATCCAAGCGCCCCAAACAGCTCTGTTTTCCCCAGTGCTGGACACATCTATGTATATCCCTACACGTGTCTGACTTTCACAGAAAATAGGTGCACTGAACACATTTTCTTCCTCAGCCTTGCTGAAAAACAGGCCCTCACTGCTGCCCAGAATGACCCTAAGTCAGAAGTTCTTGGAAATAAGCACACCAGCTTCCTGCTGGAGGATGAGACCTTGTACCTACCTAAGACTAGAGGACAGGCCCAGGATGCAGTAACCATGAGCAGTAACCATGCTGTAGGAACTGGGAGAGCCCCCACTGCTCCAGTGGGCACCGAACCCCACCTTTAAAGACACTTTTGATGTGATCAGTTCCTTACGATAAAGGATGCCAGCGATGGAGCCTGTGAGGAGCAGTAGGATAAAATTTAACAAGGAAAATGTGAAGGCTGGAAAAACTTTGGCATTGATGAGGTCTAACTGGACATGGCATGATCCTATCAGATGCTTCTTGTTCGGTCCCTAGAAAAGGTCAGAAAAAAAAACACCAAAAAGACTACTACAAAGAAGAGTTTTGCATTGGCAAGGCATCCCGCTCTGCTTTGCTTCATCCTTTCGCTGGTAGGATCAGTTTACTCAGGAGATGTTCACCTACTTAATTTTAAGTAAAAACAAAAATTTAAAGAAAGGAGAAGGTTTTAAAGCCTTGGGGAAGAGTTATCAGCTTAAATATTATTTTTTTAATTTAATGGTTATGTTTTTATACTGATTCTTTAAAGTTATTTGAATGCCCATGGGGGAATATGGTAGTGTTATGTTTACACCAGAGACACTGAGAACACAATTCCCCTCTAATTTACTCAGCACAACTCCATGGACTTCAAACAGGTCACAGAGGAAGCAAAGGAGAGCAGAAGTTAACCCTGCAGATGTTTGTCTTGCTGAACTCGATTAGTTTATTTGCTGGTGCTCAGCTGGCACATGGTTTGGATTAGGAGGAGCATTCCCCTGGCCGGGGACAGCCGCAGCAGTGGCACTGCTGTGCACAGGGATGTGTTAGCTGGAGACACTTGTGTTAGGACAGAGACCTAAACAGTATTTTGGTATGCAGAGGTGGCTATCCCTCCAAGGTTGTTTTACATATATATGGAGTTTGTGTGTGATAGTTAATTTAACTAACATGTTTATTTACTGGCTCTCTGTCTTTTTGTGTTTGGAAAAGATGACTCATCTGCTACTTGATCCTGCCAATGTTTATTCTGCTGGTGGGCTCACTTTTTACTGAGTAATGAGAGTAATCCCACTCATATCAGGCCTATTAGCGAGCATTCTTTCACGGGATCAGGTCACAGGCTGGCTGTAAATAAAAATATCCATCTCCTGACTCCCAGCTCGGGTAGGATTTCGAGGATGCTCACGTCATCATGGCCTGTTATAAGGTCTCAAAAGCACCACATTAACTATGTCAAGTTTTTCTAGGGATAACATTTTAAAGAGTGCAACATGCAAGGAGGGATTTTGATGTTGCTCAGCTGAGTAACAACAGTGAAGCTCTTACAGGGCTTTCTGCCTCATGCTCAGTGGTGTTTAGGTTCCTCCAGTGCCTGGAGGCAGATAAATGTCTAAGACAGTGGCTGGCCAGCAAAGCAGGTAGTTGTCTGAGGTTGAGAGAAATAGAGAGAAAGCAGCTGCATGCACAAAAAAATCGAGGTTCCTCGGGCCAGGAGGAGGGTGCAACAGCAAACCCACCATGGCCCAGCCTTGGAGTCAGGGCACCTGACGAAGGCAGATGAAAGGCCTCTTCTTCCACCACTGCTGCTCCCTGCCAAGGGCTGTATAGACAGCCCATGACTCTCTCTGTGCTGGTCACCTATGGAGTGCCAGGGGACATTAAGGGAAACTGTAATTCAGTCACAGGTGCTTTTATTTCTTGGAAACCTTTTTGGTTTGTGCCTCCTCTGCATCACAGAATGGTTTGGGTTGGAAGGGACTTCAAAGATCATCCAGTTCCAACCCCTCTGCCATGGGCAGGGATGTCAACCACTAGATCAGGTTGCTCAGGGCCCCATCCAACCTGGCCTTGAACACTTCTTAGACTGCCAAAGAGCATCTAGCCACAACCTGGGAGCAGGAATGGTCAGGGCCTCCCCAAGGAGGCAGTTTATATGTGGCTCCCCACCTCTGAAAGCTTCCATGCTGGCTGGCCTTTGTGACAGCATGCCTCTGTTTATGTTTAATGTACTGGACAGCTGCAATCTCTATATGACCACTCTTACTTTGCGTTCTGCACCAGGGAGAACTAAAAGGAAGGTGTTTTGGTGTCTCACTTGTAATCACAGGAGTCTGGCTCTTAATTGCCAACTACATGAATACCTCTGAAAGTTTGCTGCCCTTGAAGATCCATCCAGGCCTTAGACTTTTGATTACACAGATATTAAGCACCTAAGGACAAAACCAGATATTTAGTACTTGCAGATAACATCATAGGGTTTGTTGAAAAAGAGCTGATAAAGATTTAGTAAACATCAATGTTGTGCACTTTGGTACTTTCTAAACTTGAACTTGGCATTATGCATCTACCTAGGTATCCTTGCAAACCTTTGCTTCCCAGTGGAGTCAGATTTGGAATGAGTTTTGGTGTCTACAAAGATATCTAAGTCCACCCTGAGACCCTAAGTCCACCCAAGATCCCCCCACTAGGCAACCTCCATTCTCCACAAGTCAGACTACTTGTGAGCCATGGGATTGCCCAGCCAATGTCCCTGGAAGGACTGCAAAGTCCAAGGAATCAGCCATGCTCCTTGTAGGTGGAGCACCAATCACCTGAGCACTGTGGAGGAGAGGAAAGGATGCAGAGCACCAAAACAAACAAGAACTGAGAATAAGTTTCCAAGTTGTGCTGAGTGCAGCAGAGTAATGCCACTCCTATTCCATAGATTCACAGATCTGTAGAATGGTTTGGGTTGGAAGGGACCTTATAGATCTCCTCGTTCCAACCCCCATCCCTGCCAATCCCATGGGCAGGGACACCTTACACTAGGTTAGGTCACATGGACAGTCTTTTTTGCTTCTCTCCAGAAGCAGCTTTGAAAAGAGGTTCCTCTGCTGTAGATGGTGCTGGTTTCCAACCCTCAGCCTGCTCAGGCAGTTGCAGCTCTTGCCTCACTTTATCCACTGTATCTCCCACTCTCCAGTTTTTAATCACAGGCACTCTACTTGCCCCAGAGAAGCCAGCTTTAACTGTGTGGCCCTTGTGCGCAGAGCTACATGTTTTCATTTCTTTCCTTACACCAGGATACTACAGCACACAATATAATGGGATAATGTGCTAAAATGAGATGCCAGGGCTATCTCTTCAGAAGGCCAGGCTGCCAAACATTACACCCACTGGATGTTAAATGGAGGCGATGACTAAGTGTTCACACAGTGGCTTGCTTTCACTGAAGAGTTTGGCAGACTGACGTAAATTGAAAGCCTGCTGTGGGCAGATTTCCTCCTACTATTTTTGATTTCATGCAAATAAGGATTGCAGGACGCCAGGCAATTCCTACCTGTGACTGACATGTTTAGTGTTGACAGTCCCACACTGTTTTTATATCTAGAAGTGTGGATTTAATGATACATGCAGGGCAGTTGCAGTTTGCAATATCTCATCATAGACCCATCTCCAGTTCCTCTCCCTCCCCTGTTCCCAGCAGGTTGCATCTAGCCCCATGGCAAGGCTTCCTTGGACACATGCATGTCTATAAAGTGTTGCAGTCTGCTGCCAAACTGCCAAAGAAAACGCAACAGTGCAATATTTTCTGCTAACAAGCCTTTTCCCTGTGTGTTTCACTCCCTGGATAAAAGCTTCCTGTTAAAGGATTAAGGGGTAGCTCGGTCAAACAAAAATTCTCCATCTTACAACTGATCAAGGCAAGGAAGCATCTACTGCTCAAAAGCATTTAAGCTGAACGGAAAGAGTCTAGGAGGGAGGCTCAGCAGGTGCAGGGCTTCTGGGAGAGGAACAGAGACATCTGCTTTTGGGGTGATGGAGAGACAGTAGGAAGCGGCTGCAGAGGGGAGCAGCAAGCCCCACAAGAGTGGAAACTGAAATGTGTTGCAAGAGTCTGAAGCACCAGGTGCAAGTGTGGCTTTGCTCTCTCAGCTCTGGGTTGCATCTGTGTGTCGCAAAAAGTGCTGGATAGGGACAGTAGTAACGCCCTGGGTATGAACATCCCAGCCACCTGCAAGCAGCACTGCTGCTTCCCAAGGCCAGGAGGCCGTGCTGGGAGACAGAGGCTGGCTGCAGATACCTTTGGAAAAGCTTACTAAGTTCACTCTGGGATAAATAACCTGTGAGCTCCCTGCCAGCCCAGAAATCTTCCTCTTTATATTTTAGTGTACTGTCCAGCCACCATGAAATGTGGTGGTTTCACATCATGTTTTCCCCACAGCCACCAGTCCTGAAATAAAATCTCAAGGAGGAAAGGAGACCAGGTAGTCAGAAGGCTAATCAGAATAGGTGACAGAGGATAATGTTTTAATTCCTATCACTTTCTCCTTCAGACCAGGACCTTCCACCGCAGCAACTGCCCATTTGGAGGCACGTGCCCTCCCCTTGCAGGTATTCTGCAGCAGATGCCTGTCTTTCCCTATCATGTTTTAAACAAGGTTTAGACTGTGCCTCCCTGCCTACAGGCATTTGCAACAAGCTATAGACACAACTTGGCCAGTGGCACGGTGTGGATTGCAGCCTGAAACTTCAGGGGTTGTCCTGGAGGCAACTGGGAATCCATACATCTAGCATACAGCCTCAGTCTCCACCAGGGTCCCCAGGGAGGACCTGATACGTAATAATTTTTGGTGGTTTTCCTCCTAGAGTGTTTGAACTGATTTGAGACTGTTTCCCACTGTGATATTTTGGCTTGAGGAGAAGAAGGGAAGCTTCAAGACTTTCTGGGATAGTGGTAACTAATGGATGGTGGACAGATCCAAACTTGGGGGAATCTTGTCCATAATGCCTGTGGAAAAGTGCTTCTGAATGAACTATCCTTAGACAGTTATATAGTAGTGCACATGTATCTGTGGGAGCTAGCTTGAAAGGGACCTGAGGGCCACAGTTCCTAGCAGTAAGAGGCATCCTGGGTACCTCACCTCTTACTCCATAATTCACACAGTCTCTTGAGACATCTCATCCCTACAGGAGCAGAAAAGTAGGTGCTAAATCAGGCTGAAGGTGTCTCATTGATGTACCTCAGAAACTGCCTCAGCTCTAACCTAGTGGCTGGCACAATGTCCCATGATGCTGTTTTCACACTGATATGTTCACAAGACCACCTTTCTCCTTGAGCATTCAAGTTCCACTGGGAGAGAACAAGTGGAACAAAAATGAGAAAACTCATGAGTTGAGAGAAAGATAGTTTAATAGGTGAGGGAAAGAGAAAAAACCAACTAGGACAAAGGAGATTACTCACCCTGTCCCACAGGCAGAGCAGCTGAGCAATGACCAGCTTGGAAGCCAAAACTCCACTGTTTACTTCCTTTACCTGTTTTTATTCCTGAGCACATCAATCACTACACAGCATAGAATATCCCTTTGGCCAGTTTGCGTCACCTGTGGCTCCCAGCTCCCATGGAAAGCTGAGTCTGACTTCACCTAGTGCCAGCTGGTTCTGAGCACTGAAGCTCAGATAATGGACACAGGATTTCAGTGGTAGCACTTCATGTGCAAAAGTGACACACAAACCAGCTAATGGTCAAACTACTTATGCCTGGAGGTGGCTAAAATGTCTTCTTTATGGTTATATCTTTTACAGGAGAGCTCTTTCCTATATGCTTGAGCTGTTAAACCTAAAACAGTGAGTCAGGGCTACAACACCAGGACCAAAGACCTCAGTTACTGTTTGTGTTTACAGTCCAGCTTTTATTTACATTCTTCCCTTCAGCAGCTGACATCAAAGTGGGAAAGAGAAGTGGGTGGCCTGTCCCAGAGCTGGTACTAATTATTGTAATTAGGAAGCTTCACAAGCATACACCCAACATTCAAACAGAGCATCCAGCGTTTTGTAGCTTTGCTGCGCTACTTAACCGTGAGTGTTAATTTAACTTAAAAAGGTTGAACTGTTTTTTATCACAAACATCCAGTTTGTTTAGGACTCTATGGATTTCCAAGAGCTCATGAACAAAAAATCCCTGCACTGAATCCATCATGTTCATTATTTCTTCTGATCTACCAAGTCAAAGTTTCTTTGAGAAAACAGAACATCATTAGAGCTCATTGCATGCACCCCACCAGTGAGAAAACAGCTGCATCCTGCCACCATGCCTCTGCCTATCTGTGCACACTGTCTGTCTCTTTATTGACATTCAAAGCATTGACAAGAATCAGCCCACCTTGCCTCAGCTATGTCCACTAGCTCATAAACTTCATTGTTTCGTATCTCTCCTGGAGCCTGCTGCTTATTTTCCATGCTCCCTGCATCCACATATAGACAGTGCATTAATATTCTTCATCTTCTCTTGCTGAGCTACTCCAGCTTCAGTCTTTTCTGTAGACTGGAAGTACAAGTCAGATTATTTGAGTTAGGTGAAAATCTCTCGTCTTTCCTTCACACGGAGTTTTATAGCTATCCAATAAAGTTTCATAGTTTTGAAACTGGGGGTTTGGTACCCTGTTCTGGCAGAGTAACATTAACCACAAATTGCTTGCATCTAAAAATAATACATGATAATTTTGTTCTCTCTCAGAAACTGGCACACTGCATTCTCTAAAGGGAGATGAATGATTATGTGAAAACATTTTCAGAACAGTTGCTTGTCTATAACAAGTCAATATGAAATCAAGACAGAATTTATACTTTATCTCTTCATAAATGTTTATTAAGCTATGTTTCAAACATCATTCAGCATGAACCTTCTGGAGGCCCAAGAAAGAAGTACTTTATCTTTCTAGAGTTTTCTATTCAGAAGGAGACAACAGACTTGAATATTCATCTCCTGGACAGCATGCACAGATTGCAACTCTTGCAGAATTTCTTTGTGGAGTGAGGAAATTGTGATTGTCTTTCATTTTGCTCTCAATTTCCTGAGAAACTTCTAGGCATAGCAACACTTAGCAATTTCCTACAAGGAGTCCTACACGTTAATTAAATCTCCTGAGAGTCATCTCTCCCAGTCTGAAACAAGAGCCAGACATTTGCCAAATTACATCATTTCACCATGAGCAACTTCTCTAAGTCTCAACCGTGTCAGCCATGTGACAAAAATTGTGGTCATGCCCTGATCATTTCTCCTCAAGACTACTACAGCCTCCTTTTCATTTTCACCTTTTTCCCTTGCAACCTATTTCAAATGTCTCAGTAAATCATCTGCCTCAACAGCGGCACCTCTGAATTCTCCCATCATCTTCCTTTGGCCTCCTGCATTAAATTTGAGCTACTTGTGCTTCCCTTCAAGGATCCCCAGAACACTGCCCTGACTTATAGCACCAACTGCAATATTTCCTGCTCTCATTTCCACTCAGCCAGTATATCACACCTCGGTGATGCCTTTATCGTCTCCTCCATGCTCCAGACCATCCTCAAAACCTGAATTCTTCTTTTATGCAGTTTAGAAAGGAATGCACTTCTGTTCTCATACATCCTTTCTCAAAGCACATTTTCCTCTATGGATATGTGCTCCTCCAGCCCTTCTTACTTCATTATGATACTCAGACAAGGCCAAACATTGCCAAAACTATCACACTCTGGCCACTAATGAGCACCAGGCTTGTGTTTACAATTCACTGGTTAAAAGCCCCCAGAGGCAGCAGCATTTTTCAAGCCCTGTACAGTACCAACCTACTTCTAGACATCAATAACTGATAAAACTAAGAGGCCTGGAATAAAGTTTTATTATCCTTCTTATTCTACAGATGGAGTCCTGTTACATTTTTCAAATCAAAGTCCCTTCTGAGGTACAAAAAGAGTCAAAGTGAAGATCAGGATTTCCTGAGAACTCCTCTATCCTTAACTGGCTGGCTGACGCTGTGCCCAGGACACTTTTGTTCTCCTGCCATAAGGTGTCTTTCATATTTGGTCCTAGCTTTGGTCTTCCTTACTTAGAGAACTCCTAGAAGACAAGAGGCACTGCAGTCTCATGGTTCCAACAAGTGGTGAAGGATCTCACCTGGATAATTGAAGTCCCATCAGACCTAGTGGCTTAGCCTTTGGAAAAGGATGTTTTTTCCAGCCATACAAAATACTAATCATGTGAGGTTGGGTTTGTGAATATATGTGTCCACCTGGGCTTAAAACCACTACAGTGTGTTTGTAGCAAGAAGAGTTACAGGACTCTGTTTCTTATGCACCATATAGAAGTCTGTGAAGAGAGCGTAAGAAATAGGATGTGTTATATATTTTCTACAATGGAGTATTATCTGACAATTTTGCAAGGATCTGGTGAGAAGGTGTTGCAACCATATCTCATGCTTAAGCCCATAACTGCAAATTCACTGGCATCACAGAAGCAGTGTTGGAGTTACACAAATACTATCTATTTTTCCTTTGCCCTTAGCTACGTAGCTATGGGGAGCATTTGCTTGTTCTCCTTCTGAAATTTTGGGTTGACCCTGCCTGGATGACAGGTACCCACCAAAGCCACTCTATCACTCCTCAGCTGAACAGGGGAGAGAAGATATAACAAAAGGGTCATGGATTGAGATAAGGATGGGGAGAGATCACTCACTGGTTCTCATCATGGGCAAAAGAGACTCAACTTAGGAAAATTAGTTTAATTTATTACCAATAAAAAATCAGAGTGAAGTAGTGAGAAAAGAATCTTAAATCACTTTCCTCACACTCCTCTCTTCTTCCCAGGCTCTACTTTACATCTAAGTTCTCTCAATCTTCCCCACAGCAGTACAGGGGGACAAGGAATGGGGGCTGTGGTCAGCTCATCACACCTTGTCTCGGCTACTCCTTCCTCCTCATTGGGAGGACTCCTCACATTCCTCCCCTGCTCCAGCATGGGCCGCTTCCATAGGATGCAGTCCTTCAGGAACAGACTGCTCCAATGGTGGTCCCTCGCAGGGTCACAGGTCCTGCCAGGGAACTTGCTCCAGTGAGGGCTCCTCTCTCCAGGGGTCCACAGGTCCCTTCAGGGAGCCTGCTCCAGCACAGGCTTCCCATGGAGTCACAGTCTCCTTTGGGCACCCACCTGGTCCAGGCATGGGTCCTCCAGGGGCTGCAGGTGGATCTCCGCTCCACCATGGACCTCCATGGGCTGCAGGGCACAGCCGCCTCACCATGGGCTGCACCACGGGCTGCAGAGGAAACTCTGCTACAGCACCTGCAGCACTTCCTGCCTCTTGTTCCTCACTGACCTCGGGGGCTGCAGGGCTGTTTCTCTCACATATTCTCACTCTTCCAAGCAGTTTTTTCCCCTTCTTGAATACATTATCCCAGAGGTGCTGCCACAGGCTGATGGTCTCAGCCTTGACACGCAGCAGGTCCATCTTGGAGCCAACTGGCATTGGCTCTGTCAGAGGGAAGCTTCCAGCAGCTTCTCACAGAAGCCACCCCTGTAGCCACCCACTACTGAAACTCTGCCACAAAACACCAACACAGCAGTATTTTCTTCCCTTTTCTGGATACAGCTATTTGATTTGCACTCAGAAGCTGTATCTTCCAACAAATATAAATTATGCACGTACTCAGTGTCATCTTTGTTTTCATGAAATACATGTTTACCTTCTCTCTCTGCAGTGGGGCTTCTATGTATGCAAAAAAAGAGACTTACATATGAGAGAACACCTTCCAGACACAAAGCTGGCTCCTTTCAGGCATGACTCTCTCTTTGCCTCAGTCTGAGCCTGATGTGCTCCCAAAGTCTGAAGACCTGAGTTTGGGTCTTTTGAGGAAGTGCTTTAGATGCCAATGGGACAGGTGTTGCATCTCACTGTGTAGTCTCTTGTGCCTCACTTACAAAATGCCTACTAGTGCCAGTTCCCAAGAGTGAGAGGTGATGAAAGGGTCAGTATGGGAGTTTTGCCAACGCTTAGATCCTATCTAGGGATCACAGCAGCTCAGTTACATCAAGGCTTAGCAAGCTTGTGAGTTCCTGTGAGCAAAACCTAGGCTTCAGTGTTACAGTAACATAGACATCTACAGGTTGAAATGGGATTTGAACACAAGATTTGCAACAAGTATTAGTGTCACTGTAGTTGTTGGACACAGCACTCAAAGCAGCTTTTGAAGTACTCGCTTCCAGGTGTCCAACACTTTAACAACAAAGTCATTACACACATAAATGGCCAGAATTAGCCAGGTTTCATTATTTGCTGTGTTATGTACTGATGCAACACAACATCACAGTTATTGTATTTTACAAATTGGTCCCTTCACAGTTGTTCCAGAGAGATGTAGGCTAATGAAGCAACATTCTGTCATGGACTCAAGAGGCAGAAATTTCTCTGTAGGTATTTTAAAAAGACCCTTGCTTGAAGGATTCATGTTGACAGAATAAAATGAAGATCAGAATAGGCTCTCTAGTGAAGCAATTCTTCCTATTACAGCTATCCTTTACAAATCACATATATGTTCCTAAAGCTGTCCCTTCTGGAAATTTTGAGGAAGTTTATGGGCCTTAAAAGTCAATGTTCTCAGACATCGTTAGACACAGAGGAGAGGCAAAATCTAGAACAGAAGACTCTCTCAATTAAATGCTTAAAATGTTCCACTAGCCAACACCCCCCCATTAAACTAGATGACAACTAACTGAGGCATTTCTGATGTGCTCAGCTGCTTTGGTGCTACACAAGCAGATATCATCTCTAAAATGTACCAGATCCAGCCTACAAAGGCCACTTTGTGCAGTTTCTCTGAAACAATTTTTAGCAATAGCAATTACTTGGAAATTAAGTTCTACTGCATTTGCCATTAGCTTCAGTGGAACCAGGCTTTCATCCATTTCGTATCAGCTTTAGGGCTGTATTTTTCCTGTTTTCCTATTTCTGGCATGATCCAGTTCGAAGAGTAACTGCAATCTGTCATCTGTTGGTGGATACTGAATGTATGCTGGGGGGAGGCAGGGGAATTTAAAAAACCCCAACCTGCCAAGTCTTTCAGCCTTCAACCTTTGGTGCAGTACAAGGTTTACAACATGATTTAAAATCTGCATGTGTAGGAAATAAGGAAGATGGGCTGACTCTACACAGAAAATGGGTTTGGGACAGACACAGATTGATGGCTTTGTGACAATGACACTAAAGTTAATAGCTGATATAGGCAGACAACAGAGTCTATTTTAAATTTCAAATTGAACTCTGTGTTGCTCACAGCATCATACTGACTGACCATTCATTGCTAGACCTAATTTTTTTCTGGTAATGACTACAAGAAGCAGAATAGATAATGACGTGCACTGCAGAACACTGGGGAAATGGGATTAACTGATCTGCTTTTTTCTTTTCCTTGTTTTAAAAACAACAATTTAATGATTACTAGGGGTGGGTATCCTTGAACACTCCTGAAGGGTAAAAATTAGTCACTCCTCTGGGAACATCTCTGTCGCTTTTCCTCTCCTCTTTGGAGACAGAAGGGGTGTAAATTGTGCTTGCAACAGACTGGGGAGGCTGACACTGCTAAAATATAAGACCTTGACAAAAACCCTGGAGATGATGTATCACCAGTCTCCTGGGCAGTTGCACTCCACATTCACATTTGCACACTGTAGATAACTCCTGCCTCTCAGAAGCCTGAACCCAAACTTCAAATGCAAATTGTCTTGGAGCTGGAAATGGAAACCTGCATGCACTGAAAAGAGACAGTTATTCACAGATTTAAATAAAAAGCTGACAAACAAAACCAAAACCCTTCAGTCCTGGGGGAACAATTTCTTTGCTGTCTGTTTCTGTCATTAATCCCTCCTGTTTATCTAACCTGCACTTCAGGGACAGAGATACCCCTTGGTTTTGTACATCTCCACCCACACAAATAGAGATCTTTATTGCATACCAGTATATGGTTGATCACCAGAGACTTGATTTTATTATGTGTCAGTGAAAGGCCTTTAAAAAAGCACACAAACCATAATACAAGGGGCTTCTGAAATTTTATACGCATGCACATGGAAGCAATTGACTTTGGGAATAAATATTTGTGCCTCAGACCTGAACACAGCCAGCACACAAGCGTGAGGTGAATGTTGCTTATGCTGTAAGTCTGGGCTCTGTCACTGAAACCACTTTTTTTGGTAGCTGCTGTGTTAATGCGTGGCAAAATGGTAGCAGTACATTCCATAATCTGCTTGAAAATTGTATTTCAGAGTATCAGCATGCTGAAAATTCCACCTGTTTTCCATCTCCTGTCTGTGACACAAGTTTTCACATTTGAAGGATTTACTGTTTCTCTGCCTAATTTTTTGTTCAGCAGGAAAACTAGCTGAATTGTTCAAGTCAAGTTCAAAAGCTCTGATATGAAAGCCACATACTCTTTGCTTGAATTTATTCCAGCTCCACTCTGGCTTTGCAAAACTAATTTAAATTATAGTGGTCTCTGCAACTTCATGCTGTAAAATAAATAACTCTAACTGTATTTGGCTTAACTACCGTGAATCTGCTTATTACTTTCCAAATGGTATGGTGAGGCTCATAGTTTTTATAAAATCAAAGCTACCAAATTATTTTGATGAGAAATTGGGACTGTGGCAATCATAATTACACATGTAAAAACCCATTTTCTTCCCTGTAAGGACGAGCAATGCCTATGTTCTATTTCCATCCCTTACTTCTGTCTTCTGAGAGTGCTAGAGGGCATTTTACATGTGGTTGCTCAGACTATTCAAGATCTTTAAAAAAAGTTCTTGTTTCCTAGAAAGTAATTGAAAACTCCTACACCAAACAAAAATATATGTAACGTGTGTAAATGCTATAAAAGTAATATGTGGTTTACATAACAATTTATAAGCTGCTTTATAGCTGAGGCAAAATATGATCAGATATTTTACATCAGCCCTCTGTGTCTGTGCTCCCTTGGTGCAGACTGTGACACCAGCTCACACTGCAAGGCATGCAAGCACTACAGCTGGTTTTGTTATGAAGGGTGGACAAATAATAACACGTCCCATTAGTAAAAGGCTTCCTAGATTCTCCTGAGTCAACAGACAGTAATCAGGTATCAGCTAGTTCACTAGGAAATACACCAAAACTAGGAGTGGGAGGCTTGGGATGTGAGGTGGGGAAGCAGGGAGTGAGAAACAAGGTACTGCTTCATTTCTTTGTCTGCTCCAATTCCTCTAAATAGAAATTCCATGAGGGCCTGTTAACCTGAAGAGAAATTTCAGCAGCAAATCATCACAAAGAAGCCACGAAAACCTCTTTAATACTTGCAGGTGGCATCCAGTCCAGGTGGTCTCAGGAGCTCATCATCTTATAAACATGCTTTACAACTGTACAATCCAAAGGTGAAAAAACCAGTCAGGTCAGCTCAGCCCACCTCTCGCTCTGCCAATGCAAGACAGAATTCTTTTCTTCCTTTTCCCAAAGCATTTGTTTAGCCTTTTTGTGCTGTTTAGTTTTAAAATTTCCACATAACCCAAGAAGCATCCTCTAAACTGCTAGGGAAATTAGTATTTCATATCTTGATGCTAAGAGGTTTCCCTCTTCACTGCTGTTTGGTGAAATAAGCTCTTGTTTACCGTCTTTCACTGTTCTATACTACAGCCACTCCAAATCACTCTAACTACCTTCCCTTTGCATACCCAAGAATTTCTATATTTAAGCCTTGTCTTCGCTTTCACAAGTTATTCTAATGGTTATTCATATGGGAGGACATCAGTATTCTTCTCTTCTACTGTGTTAGTATCATACTGACCCCAAAACTAATTCAGTATTTCATGCACAATTACAGTATCAGAATTACTGGTTTCAGAGCAAGAGCTCTCACACTCCCTCCTATGCAATATTGGGACATGCACCCCAAAACTGCGGTGGCTTTTTTCCTCTCACTGCATCCAAAATTATCTCTTTAATGCAGGTTTAAAATGTGTTTTCCCAAATCCCCTTTCTTTGCCTCTATTTTATGGCCAGTGTATACTCACCCAAGTTTTGATTGTTGCTGTATTTCTTTATATTTTCCCCTTATTGTTTGAAAGTCTTCCCATTCCAACGATGTATTTCAGTAACAGACTGTCTTCATGAACTTCCTCCCCTCTCTCCAGGACTGTAAATACCACTAAACCCTCTATATGGCTATAAAAACAACTGCATTACTATCCATTGCTACTCAGACAACTTTAAAATCACCCATCTTTCTTCCTATTTAAGCAAATCTGAATTGATTTTTCAAGCAAGATTTCATGATAAGCACACACAGGCCTAGGAGAAAATTTTAACACAGACATGTATGTAATTCATTCCTTTCATCCACTGAATTTCAACTCCATTCCGGAACATTGCTCTGTAGCTTTGTAATAGGTGCAGTCATCTGAAAGTGAGAGCACAAGGGGCCAAAAAGGGCCTAAGCACATCAAGTCTCTTATAGGATTTAGGCTGAAAAATCACAGTTTATACAACTTCAGCGGTGATTATCAGATATCATCAGCTGCTGGGAACACGTGCAGAAGCAGAACTCCAAGCAACCAGACAGCTTGCAAGTTGAACATGGAGGCATTCAATGAGCTGTGATGCTCCCAGACTTAAGGAGGCACATGGAAACGTGCCTCTGCTTATTTACCTCACATACACTGATGGTCTTTACGGGGCCTAGTCTGGTGAGAAGTGCTGGAAAACACAGATTCGGCTTCTGACTACATTCAATCAATACAAACACTGTTTGTTTGTTCTGTAGTGTTGTAACAAATGACAGAATGTGTCCCTTATGCAATATGAGCAAAAAAAAAATCCTTAAAATTTACACAGAGGTTAGATTTAACAAGACAAAAGTTTCACTATATTGTATTCATTTACCTCTTACATTCCACTTATCCATTACATTTTATTAAATAAAAACTATCACTGGTACATATTTTTTGCCACTTCAATTAATATCCTGCAATACATACCAGTCAGCTTGTTCTTTTTACGTACGGAATAACCTTCCAAGTCAGGAAAACCTCCTTCCCCTTTAAAGCCCTGATGCTCTACCACATAAGTCTTCATTACTATTACATAAGGAGAATGAGAAAACTACTTACTTCCTTCCCCAAATATTTTTTCTGCACTGATGTATTTGTAAATTCCTTTATAATCCTCCATTTCCTCTGCTAGCATGAAGCAATTAAACTAATCCATCCTCTGTCAACCCCAGCTGACTCATAGTGTCTTTGGATGTCATTGCAGATTTTTTAAATTTTTTTTAATCTTCAGGTCTTCTAATCTACATCTGGAGCTTACTGCTTCCACAGCAGTGGTCAGCTACCCTTCAGCTGTAGTGTTTTTGGCTTGTGCAGGACTGATGAAATCTTGGTTCCTATGAGACCAGAATCCTTTTCCTCCTCCCTCTAAATCCATTCTTTAGTGATTAACTTGAGTAGCGTTTGTGCATAAGTTCCAGCTTCTCCATCAGCAAGCAATACTACAATCAGAGCAGCGTTTATCTCTGTGGGACAACAAGAATGGTCATGGATATGGCGTTGCTGCCTCGAAGACAAGAGGAAAGGTAAACTCCTTGCATCTTTCCTGAACAAGGCATAAATCTGCTCTGCACTTTTGTCTTCTTACGTAAGAAAAGCCTTGGACCTTTGCAACTGCCTAGCAGGGATCTTCTGTGCTGTGACACTGAACCACATCTTCAATATCCGTTATTTTGTCTACAAAGGTGTTGGATTAATGGTTGTATTTTGAGAGTCTGTGTTAACTTGGACTATCCCCACAAATATGCTATAGAGTATTTTGCATTGTAGCTCCACTCTCCTAAGTCCTATCTGGGCAAAACAAAGCTCCAAGAAATCCAAACCCCTCAAATATTTTTATATTCCAAAAGCATAGTGATCCCATGTTCTGGTATTTGCTTTTGGAAGTGTCAGCATGTTTATCCAGCTTCCGCCTTATCAAAAATATAAAAATAGCCATAGAATCATAGAATAATTTAAGTTGGAAAAGACCTTTACAATCATTGAGTCCAACCACTAGTAAGCAGCAATACTTATTACCAGTCACATGAAAATGACCCTTGAAGTAAAGAGGGGGCACTTCCAGAGCCAGTCAGAGCTCTCTGTGTTTAGGAGGGATAGCAAGTCCAGCACTGTTGCAGGCAGCAATTTTGAGAGCCACCAGCCTGGTGAGGAAAGTAGGGGAACACCAGAAGCATGAAGATAATTTCAATGATATATAATGATATAACAGTCAATGATACATAAACCGAACACTGGAACATCTGTGTTTGTATTGCTTTACTGGTATTTGTAAATACTTCATCTGGTGCCATTTCACTAACCAGCAGTTAAAGTTCAGTTAGCATTAACTAAAACATTAAATTTCAGCACATGCTGATGCCCAGTAATTCATTCAAGTGTTTCACAGCTGAGGAATTGCCACTTTTCTTAAAACTGTCATCTTCTTGGCCAAATCCTCTACTTATTCACGGATCTAGTAGCATTTGAATTATGTTCACTACCCTTACTTTCATCTGTGTAAGTCAAAGTGTACGGTTTTGGTCCAACACCTTGCACAGTCCTGCTTTGACAGTATTTACTGTGATAATTTACAATTCTGTCAATTTCTGCACTTTGCAATTTAGCTACTGCCCATCTATTCTGGTAGTGGTTTGAAGTGTTTCTCCTCTCTCTCAGATGAAAAACTGTAGTACAGACCTTGGCTACTGCTAGCAGCTGCACAGAGAAGGCTGAATATTTTATCACCCAGACATCTACTTGCAATAGCTGCACTCTTATTCACATTTACTTCTGTACTGTTTGTGTGTAATAAAAAAGTCACCAAACTTTAAACACATTTAGTAAGAAGACCTAGATACCATACAAGCAGAACAGTGAAGTCTAGACTAATCTCCATTTTCCACAATTGTTCCAAAAATAGAACAAAAACATGAAGAACTGAGAATTTTACACTCATAATTAAGATGATGGTGCCATTTCAAAATCCACTTCAAATACTTCTTCTAGGCTGCTTGCATGCTTATACATGCACTAAACAGAAAGCTGCCACTACAGCTTGCAAATAGAAAAAGACATATGCATTTTAAACCAACAACAAAGTAAAATCTCTACTTGTAGTTAACTCCTTTTCAAAAGCTTTGCATACAAAATAGTTATGACTCTCACAGCTGAAGAAAAAACTATTATTTCTGACCAGCAAATCTGCCATAGTGGCCAGTCTAAACAGGGAACAAGCAATTCTGCTGCTGCCTTTGCCACAGAGTAAGATACCCACTCTTGCATTTGCGATGTGGGAGAAAAGAGACAGGCCTTATTTGTAAGGTGTTTTGACATCTACTCACATCTAAGTATTGTCATACTTACAGATCACTTTCAACACCAGTTAACCTATCAAAACCAACATTTTCTAACACTTTATTTTCAGTTATAAGACTGAACATCCATTCATCTCTTAATATTTACAGACTTAAAAAGAGAAACAAAAGACAACTATACCACTATACAACTATATACAATACACTAAATTGTACCTATTTTCAGGGAAAAGTCACATATTGTTAACCAGGTGTGATCAGATCTATTACCAGTGATTTTTACCTCAAGCAGTAGACAAATGGGTTGAAATTACTAAAAAACAGAATTAAAGAGACTGATAGAACAACAAAACACCTGTGAGGGTGGTGAGACACTGGAACAGGTTGCCCAGAGAAGCTGCAGATGTCCCATCCATGGCAGTGTTCAAGGTGAGGCTGGATGAACCAACCTGAGCCCTGAGAACCTCAGGGTTCTGAGCAACCCTGTCCATGGCAGAGGCATTGGAACAAGATGATTTTTAGGGTTCCTTCCAACACAAACCATTCTATGATTCTATGAAAACCAGTATAACATTTTTAAATCCATGAACCTCAAATCAGTAAGTGTTCAGTATCAAACCATCAGGTTGCAAAAAGGGTATCTTTTAAAAGTATACCATTTAACTGGACGCTTCAGGAGGTTCTGAACAAAGGTTTCACACAAAATATTATGGAGTCTGACTGGGCATGGAATGAGAGTTAAAAGTGACACACAAGAAGCAATTCATTGAGGATGGTTAGTTTTAACTTGACAAATATTAAGAGTAAAGTGCCCTGTGGATTTGTACTGAAACTGTTGTTTTACTTTTTTTTTTTATCTGGAAAAAGAGACACATAGTGCACTGGCAGCATCTGTGGATAACAAAAATTTTCAAGATTATTTTCAGGGCAAACGAAAATAGTGAGGAGTAACAAAGAACAAAGAGAGATGAAGGTTCATGATTAACTCAAAATAATGAACTGCTCATATACACCAAAGTTTACTAGGACTGACAGTCATAGGGAAAAAATTAATGAGGTCTTTATTCAGTGCATTCTGGTAAACAAAACCAAAGTATTCCAACCATACATAATGCTACAGAAATACACCACCGGTCACAGCTGGTCACAGCCAGCATGGCTTCATGAAGGGGAAGTCCTGCTTGCTGAACCTGATTTCCTTCTACAACAGGGTAACCCACGTAGGTGATCTAGGAAAGCCAGTAGATGTAATGTTTTTGGACTTCATCAAACCTTTTGGATACTGTCTCTCACAGAAGCCTTCTGGACAAAATGTCCAGCACACAGTTGGATAACTGAGTTATGTGATAGGTGAGCAACTGGCTGACAGGTTGGGCACAAAGGGTTACAGTGAATGGGGTGACATCAGACTGGCAACCTGTCACTGGTAGAGTTCTGCAGGGCTCTATCCTCAGCCCTGTGCTCTTCAACACAGGACTGGAAGGAATGCTAAGTAAGTTTGTTGGTGACACTGAATTGGGAGTAGCTGTCGACTCCCTCAGCGTCAGAAAGGCCCTGCAGAGAGACCTCAGCAAATTAAAGGGTTGGGCAATCTCCAACTGTGTGAAGTTTAACAAGGGCAAGTGCTAGATTCTGCACCTGGGACGGGGCAGCCCTGGCTGTGTGTATAGCCTGGGGAATGAGAGGCAGGAGAGCAGTGCTGTGGAAAGGGACCTGGGGGTCCTGGTCGATGGAAAGCTGACCGTGAGTCAGCAGTGCCCTGGCAGCCAGGAGGGCCAGCCCTGTCCTGGGGGGCATCAGGCACAGCATCGCCAGCCAGGCAAGGGAGGGACTGTCCTGCTCTGCTCTGCACTACAGATACCATATAAAATACTGCAGACTGAATTGCAGTATCTGATTGCTGATTTCAGCCCTCTAGCTTACTGGAGCAACTTTCCTGTCTTGCAACTTTTCCTCTCTGTAGAGGCTGTTTGCGCTGCAGAATGGCATACAAACACATGCTTTTAAAGTTTTTAACTGTATTATAAAGAAAATCCAGAAACACTTTATTTATAAAACCCCCTATTTGCACAGCAATCCAAACTACTACTGTAAATTACTAAGGCTGTACAGCCCAAGTGAACCACGCAGGTAAAACTTACAGGATGAACCTTCTATAAAAATAAACCCAACGCCATTTAAGTTATTAGAAAACAACCCAACATTTTAATCTTGAAGACTTTTCAAACATTACTGCAATACAATTGTGGAAAAACTTGTTACTTCTTAGAAGGAAGTTAAGTATATCCAAACAGATTTGTATCTTCTTCAGTTACAAAGTTTGATTTTCCTTGTTCAGTTCCTCATTGCCAACATGGCATTTATATCCCAAATAAGATTTCGTAACTGATCCATGATCTGCTTCAGCTGATGATTCTTCTGTTTCAGTTTCTGTGGGAAGAGTTTATTAGAAGTTTTTTTGTGACCAGTTCAAATAGCACACTCAAAAATTCAACAAAAGTTACAGTGCTATGAAATGCTACATGAATCTTTTTCTCAGCTGTCGGTGAGCACTATTAGTGGGATAATACATCTCCTTTAAAGCACATTCTAAAAATACAAGAAAGCCTCAAAAGTTAAGGACCATTGCAAGAGGGGGAATGCTGTTTCTTTTTACAGCAGCCTTTTATCAAAACACCTGACACCTTCAAAAGCTGGAGGCTTGTGGGGATCAGTCCTCGCTTTGTGAAGTCCAAAAGCGAGCATCCTAAGTTGGAAGAAAGAATTTGGGGAGCAGGTAAATTTATGTGAATATATGTTTTATAAATTCGGTTTAGAGAAAAATGAGGGATTAACAGTACAAGTTTGAACAAAGCACAAGGTATAGGTGAAGCTTTCGCAGCCCTTCTGCTATATAGGTCAACTGCGATGCGCTAAAGAGTCCTGTCTTGAAAAAGGTTTTCCCAAGCATGCTGAATTCTTTAAAATTAAGTATTAGTTTTTGCAAACTGCAGAAGCATTTGGAGGAACAGGAGAACAGCAAACTAGCTTTTATTGGTTGCATAGCCAAAAGTAAAAAATTATGTTTCTACAGAAGGAAGATCAGGGCATTAAGACATCACACAATTTCCCTAACCTTTCATGTTTCGCAATAATACCCATATTTATTGTCTCTTTTATGCATTTTCCTGCTCAAATCAAAGCTGTTGAGAACTAAGTTAGGTTGTTGTTAACAGTACACAGTCTGTCCTTTATTTCATTCTGATTTGATAAGATGTCAGCCTTCTCATATTAGAGATCAAACTACTTATTCATTAGGGAAGTCCGGAGTTCCAAGTAAAGTGAAAGCACAGGAAAGACTTGCTACCATCAAAATAGAACAAAATGTTTCAGGTTTGACGTTAACTTTGTTATTTGCACTACACAAATGGCAATACATTAAAAGCGTGACACAAATCAGTAATACAACCAAAGTAACTGGAACAGAGATAAAATGAAGCAATATCCTGAAAATTAGTCTCCTGAATTTTGATGAAGACCATACAACAATATTTTTAAGGTGCCAGCTGGTCAGCTGGGAAAGAAGTCCAGAGAAAAAAAGGAAGCTTATTCACTTCGGACCTGTAAAAGCAGTTTAAAGTAATATGGTAATTAGGCTTAGATTATGAGCAGAACACAGTAAGGGAAATATTCCTGAATACAGACTTCGTGGGACACGTTCCCTGGAAGAAGAGACAACACTCCAGATCCAGACTCCCAAGAAGGATACAAAAACAGATGTAGGACAGTTCACGTGCACTAACACTGAATTTCTAATCAAGCATTTGACAGACTAAAAAGTGTTTTAAAGATAACTGTGCATTTATCTAATGCTTCTTTTTTTTCCGTTTGCTGATCCAAGTCTTCACAACATACAGCAGAGATTCAGCTCCTAAAGACAAGAGTGAAAACTAAGAAGCATGTAGTTAGCACAGCATCCAAATGACAGAGTTGCAAGTGTCTTCCTACAAAAGGTCATAAATGCAAGATCTTGACGACTGACAAAGCACAAGAGGGAAGAGATAAACAAGCATGTTCATCATACCTGTGGCATTTTTTAACATAATTCTTTTGCCATCCTCAACATTCAATTCTAGAATAAACAGTGATTGTTACATCAACTACTAGTTTAATGCAAGCTCTCACTCCCTCATACTGAGGGCATGCCATTTCAAGGTATTTCAAAACCTTCATCAATGGAAATGAAGGCTGAACAGTTAGTGATGCTAATTCAAATCACAGACAGAAATTACAACCATCGAACTCTGATACGCAGACTGTTTTCTCTCTCCATCTATGTCTAATTTTACTGTTACTCACATGAACTTTGTGTAAGTTATGCCCGAAAGACTCATTCTGTAAAAGTGTTTTCCTTTCTTGTGGAAGTATTGACAACCTAAATTGTTTGATCTTTATTTGATGCTAGACAAGGGAACCTTCAGACTGGATTTCATTTGTTTTCAAAGCATTTGTAAGGACAAGAAGTATAAAATTGTTTCTTTATTTATCTGAAGATAATTTTAGATCCTCATCTTTAGTGAAGATCTAATTTCTTAGCTCTTCTACTTTTTCTGCAGCCAGAAAAAACATCTAAGATGAAGCACCATCCCTAGGTTGCTAGGCTGTTGAAAGAATAAAGAGATGAGAAAAAAATCCTCTTCAGAGAGCAGAGTCTCCTAATTGAAATGCATACAGTGATCTTTGTTACTGATCTTTGACAGGCAGTGGTCCACACCACAAAGTACTACATAATTAATATGTTCTGCACCACTGGAAGTGCTGGCCTCTGCTTATGACTTTGCTGAGCCAGTAAGAACATCTCAACTCCAGTCTAACCTTGCAAAGATAGGTGAAATGGCCTTCTTGGGAAATGGGCGAGATCTTTAAGCAGCTTCTGCAGCAATGACAAATTTTCATTTGAACAGATTGCTTGCAAGTTGTCTCCCACTCTTTCCTCCTTCTGTTGAAATGACTTAGTTGAACTCTAGACTGCTTCTCAGGATTAACAGTTGTATGAAACAAGAAAAAGTACTTCATCCTACATACATGCTACAGCTTATGACTTTATCTGTTTTAAGATACCACAGGCAAATTCTATGAGGCAGTTTATAACAAGTTTAAGAGACCTAAATTCAAGTTACATCTGTCAGGCATATTCCTGTTAGTCCCTCTCTGTCAAAAAAGGGATCTGACTGAAAACCAACCCTAGGGGGTCTTCTTTGGTGATATTAATATTCAATGGGATCCATTTTGACTGACCTTGCAAATATTATGGCCATTGTGATGGAGTTGGCAAGGACTGCACCTTCAATAACCAATGAGACCTTAGTTGGCTTAGGTCAGGTAGGACATTTACGAAAACATTTACTGAAGCACAAAACCCACATAAATGAAACGAAGTGGGAGAACCATAACAAACATCCAGAAAATAGCTGTCTTTCAAGGAAAAAAGCTGTAATAAAGAACCCGCCATGTTTCATGCAGATTTGGGTTCAGTAGGACACATTAATTTCAACTTTGACTGAAATAAATTTTTTACTAAAAGTCATTTTTGCTTCACTTGCATTTCATTAGAAATTAGTGCTGTCTAGACCAATTCACAACATACAATTAGAGATGTATCAGAACCTTCCTTTGTACACTGTTCTTGTCTCTCTCCTCATTTTAAGCTCACGTATCCTTCAAATTTTAAAACTAAAACATCACTGTGAGTCATTATGCTGCACTCAATCCATTTGTCAGAAATCCTTTCTTCAGGCAAAGAAAATAATGTAAACACTGTAGAAGAGTAAGATCATGTTCCAACTGGTGCCTGTAAAAATATCAACAGTACTTGCTGATGTTATACAGGCTCGTCTTCTGCTTAAGGAAAAAACCAAGCAAAGATCTGTTTCCATCTTGAAAATCTTACATAGAAGACCATTCTCCTGAATGCTGTGCCAGCTATAGTTTTTACCTGCTCCATTCAAGATCTACAACAGTACAGGCCAGAAGGACATCTCAGTGTCTCAGTGTAACATTAAATATTAATAACTGTAGTACCTTTACTTCCATAAATCTTAGCAAAATGAAAAAAAAATTGTGTTTGCTTTGTTGATTAAGACTCTACTACAGAGAACTTGCATCACATTCTTTCCCATGAGCATAGAATCATGGAACTATTTGGGTTGGAAGGGACTTCCAAAGGTCACCTAGTCCAACCCCACAATGAGCAGGGACATCTTCAACTACATCACGTTGCTCAGAGCCCTGTTCAGCCTAACTGTGAATGTTCCCAGGGATGGGGTATCTACTACTCTCAGGAAAAGTGTTTTATCACCCTCAGCCTAAAAAAATGTCTCCCTTATATTTAATCTAAATTTAATCTAAATTGGCCTTCTTTTAGTTTAAGGCCATTACCCCTTGCCCTATCGCAACAGGCCCTGCTATAAAGTTTGTCCCCATCTTTCTTATAAGGCCCCCTTAGGTACGGAAAGGCTGCTGTAGGATCTCACCTCTGAACAGCCTCAACTCTCTCAGCTTTCCTCATAGGAGAGCTGTTCCATCCCTCTGACAATTTTTGTAGCCCTCCTCTGAACCCACTTTAATAGGTCCATGTTTTTTCTGTGTTGAAGAACCCAGAGCTGGACACAATACTCATGTTACTCCTGATCAATTAACTGCTGTAGGAAGTGATTCTTGAAAGTCTTATGAAGGTGACAGTGACCTCCATGTTTTCAGTAAGTCAAGCCCAAGAAATTTCTACAGAAACACCATGTGTGTAATAGGAGGGTGACATTTATACTGTTCTTTTTTTAAATGAATCCTTGATAATGAAATCTCTAAAGTAAGAAAAAACCTGCTTTTTTCTTTTTTCCTTTGGTACTCAAGAGATTATTACAACATTATATGCATATAGCTGGAAAAAAATATGGAAAAATGCCCTAGACACTTTGCTTGAACTCTCTTAAAGCTGCCAAGTGATGTCTTAACTTATGGCTGCTCAATTGATACCAAGACTAACTTTCCATCATAATAAATTCATATATTAATCTATTTATAATTTTTCCTGAAGGGATAAAAAATATTCATCACTAATACAGTAAATGCTGTGCAATTAAACATTAATACACTCATTGTCCAGTATCTACAGCTTTTCCTGATGTCATCCACAGGCATTACTGTTCTACACTTAGCAGAAATGAGAGACTGAATTTTCTGCCTAGCTCCTCACCTGACAGCTGAAAGGAAAACTGCTCCTTCTGCATGTGTAACCCGTGTAAACAGAAGCACCAGTGACAGCCTGTGCTCTGCTGCAAGCTCAATACTTTTCACCTATTGACCCAGATAGGATTGTATTTATCCACTGATCTGTTGTTCTGAAAAGAATAAGCATGTTCATTCAAATAGATGGATGTTTGCTTCATACCAATTATTTATTGTTCAACAATGAGGTCTGAGGTCTTACTTACTGAATACCATCTAAGCTCTGCAGCTTGTAATGGAATTATTCAATCCCCAAAGTGCTTCTCCACCACACTTCTCAGTGTTACATCCCCATTCTTAACATGAAAATCCCACAGATGTATGATCCTCAGTTACAGATGGCAAACTCAGTCACACGAACACTACAGATAAAACTGCAGTGCTGCCAACTTTGTCCAAAGACATTTAAGATTCATGTTCATCTCTAAACTTCCTATTTTAACAGCTTCCCACATATTCAAAGCTACCATGAGCCATAAGGGGAAGAATGAACAACTACCAGAGATAATTTGTGGCAGAGAAAAAAAAATTCAGCTCCCAAGAGCTACCTTACTAGTGAGCTAGTGAGTTAATTACTCACTACACACAATAAATCCTTCCTTCTCATTCCCGAATTCCCTGCTTACTCAATAGTCTAATGCCAGTTATGCAATACACAAACCAGGATTTTTATAATCTTATTTACTAGAATACTGATTCAATCTAAACAGTGCCTAGTCTGCAACAAATGCAGAATAGCTCCAAGGATTCTTCCAGAAAAGAAAGTGGGAAGGTGGGAAGAGGAACCAAATGTGATAACGCAACAAAGGTTGTATAATATACATCTATATGAGGACAAAAGGGGACAACTGGGATTTTACAGACAGCTTTATGTTCACTTTTTCCTAACTTTTTTCAACTTTGTAAGCATGATATGGTTTTGACATAGGATGCAATGTGTAAAACTTTGTGTGCACCATTTTATACAAAACTGGAAAGGAAGTAATTCATTATCTGGAATAAAAATGTGTCTGAATGCTGAGAAAGCTGGTTTATGACATAACAAGACCACTCTACTTAATTTTCTATTGGAGAGGGGGGGATGCTTCTGACAAAGAAGGAAACATTTCAACTCATCTGCAAGAAAGGCAAGGAGGGTAGATCCAGAAAATTACAGGCTAGTCAGCCTAACCCCTGACTCCAGAAAGACTATGGAGCAAATCTTTCTGGAAGTCATATCCAGACACATGAATGATAAGGTGACTGGGAACAGTCATACTGGATTTCCTAAAGATGCCTTTGCCTGACCAACATGACAGTTTTCTATCAAGAAATGACTGTGTGGCAAAGGGAGAGCAGAAGATTTTCTTCACTTTCATAAAGTAAAATCATTCATTAGTCAGGCTTTTGACAGTCTCTCATTGCCTTGTAGCCAAATTGGAGAGATGTGGTTTGGATAGGTGAATTACTGGGTTGATGGAAAACTGACTGGACTATGGGATTCTAAATACTGGGATCATCAATATTAAGACCAAGTGCTAGTTGGTCACTCTTGAAGTTTCTCAGGATTGATACCAAGGTGAACATTCTTAATATCCTCATTAATGACTAATCCACACTTAATGACCTAATCACCATATCAAAGTTATCAAATTGGTGGACAATGCCAAACTGGGGAAAGTGAAAAATATACTCAGTGGTGGGATGTCGGATCCAGACGGACCTCAACAGGTGGGAAAGGCAGGCCAACACCTATCTCAGGAACTTCAATTAAAGCAACATCTGCACACAGAATAAACTCATACAACAGCAGAGGCAGAGGGCTAACTGAATAGAAATTAAATTCGCAGAAAAGGATCTGAGGTCCTTTCTGATAATTTCTGACAAGTTGAACCTGAGTCATCAGCAGATCTGTTTTGCAACAAAGAAGACAAACTGCACTCTGCCCTATATTCGCTGGAGTGTACCTCTCAGGTCAGGTGAAATTGTTATTCTCCTCTATTTGTCTCTGGAGAATGATTATCCAGTTTGGGGATCAATACAAAGCTCCATCATAGTGGATAACGCCTAGTGGAAGGCCACCACAACGATTAAAGCTGTGTTTGTTCAATCTCAAGCAGAGAAGGCCATAGGGCAGGATCACAGTGCTGTCTTCATCTACCTAATGAAGCTCACAGAAAAGACAAAGCTGGACTCTTCTAGAATGTACACAGTGAAAGGATGAGGGGCAGTGAATATACAAGTTATGACAAAGAAAATTCCAGTGTAACATTAGGAAAACTTTCACGGTAAAAGTCAACCCTTAAGAAGGGCCCAGAAAAGATGGAATTTCAATCCTTAGAGATATTTGAAATACTACCAGATATGAGCTCGAGCACCTGGATCTAACTTTGCTGGTTGGCCCTGTTTTGAGCAGGGGCCTGAACCAGGTAATCTCCAGACCTCCCAGTGAGCCTAAGTTCCTCTGATTCGACCATTGCAGATAGTCAGTTTGGGTACTCAAAAAATGATGGAACCGCCTCCAGTGCAGATTAATCTGCCCAGAAGGTGTCCAAGTAACAAATTCTTCCCCTCTTGCCAAAGCGTTCCTTGCATGCTCATATTTTGGGTATAAAAGGACTCTACACATACAAAACAAATTAAAATACATGCAAATAGTGTGAAAGGTAGTTTAAAAGGAATTTAAGTTTTTAGCATAGTCCTAAACAACCTCAGCTGCAACACATAATGTGTTATCAAAAAAAGCCCAGAGCTAAATTTGTTACAGCTTAACTTAAAAGTCTGTCACATAGATTGTCTTTTCCTCTCTTAGCAAGATCACTGTTAAACACTTAACAAACATTAGTTAAGAATATCAAATATGATTGTTTTCTAAAGGGTCACTTGGAATGTCCTAATGCTATTTTGCTTAATTTTCACCCAAATGTACTTATCCTACTAATTATGTGATGGTTTTCCTAAGTGCTTCACTGAAACCAGACCTAGAGCATGAGTGTATAGAATGAAAGCTAAGCTGTACTTGCTCCATTTCTGAAAGTGAGCAGTAAAGAAAACCATTGATAGGGCAGCAACACAGATTAAATAATTCTCAATTTTTTATTTGATATTTTCTGTTTCAAGTCTTGTCAAATGTACTATAAGACCACAGACCAAAGGTGAGCTTGACATCTTGAAAATAATGCTGATGATTCAATACTTAAAAGATAAAAACTTAATAGATAGAACATTAAACACTCAAAAAACATGAACAGAAGAGAGGAAATCTCGGTAACATCTCCCACTTGCTGCAAATAGATTAATTTCAATGAAAACTGGATCAAGACAAGTACTAGAAGACCAATGCAAATGCTAAACTGATTCTGTAATAGTAATTTATTCCAAAATAAAGTCAACCACCTCAAAAATTGACAAGCCCAGAAAGCACACACAGATAAAAAGGAGTAAGCTTCATTTTTGGGAACTGCAGGAGAGAATTGTTTAAGACAAGAGGTAGAGGTAG
This sequence comes from Gymnorhina tibicen, assembly GCA_013399875.1. NCBI lineage: Eukaryota > Metazoa > Chordata > Aves > Passeriformes > Artamidae > Gymnorhina > Gymnorhina tibicen. Next base: position 452,172 of record VXAZ01000040.1, read on the forward strand.
TCAGTGCTCAAGAAATGGTTTGTTTTATAATAATGGTACAAGCTTCTTATTGCAGGCAAAACTCCCTTGTGTTATAAAGCCTAATAGGTTTATCACAGTTGCTAATTATTACTGAATTGCTAGGACAGGAATTCGTTGCCTTGTAAACTAATCTATATTTTAAATTAACAGACAAGTACTTACATAGCCAAGGTCAGCACATTAAGCTTTCTGACCTAAAAGGTAACTCTAATATAGCAGAATAATTAAATAAGACCAAAAGATGTCACAGTAAGACAACACCAAAAGCTCCTGCAGTTTTTAGGAACTCTGATACATCAACAGGTTCTCCTGCCCCATGAACGAGATGGTGAGTATAGGATGTACCTGATGCTCCCCTCCTCCTCCAATGAGGACGCTCCCTTCCCTGACAAGCGCAGTAGCAAAGCAAAGCTGCTATTTTTCATGTCAGTGGTTCATGGAATGAGGACATTTTTGTGTGAGAACATAGGATCCACAAGGTTTATAAGAGCTACTACTAGTTTTGGCAGTGCTGCGCACTGTGGGGCGGTTAGTGCCTTTCACATACATCCAGAGCCACTAAAGAAATCAGACTGGCTGGGATATCACAGCAAGAAGGGCAAAATTAAGAGATCCAGGGCAAGTCTAAGAATTAAGTCAAATATTGCAATAGTGTCAAAGGATTGGGTTATTGCAATAGTGATTTTTTGGAACCAATAACATGCAAGACTGAAAAAATAATGTCTATCACAGCAAAAAGGATTAGGTGAGAACAGGACAAGAAGCTGAAGGAAGAAAAGATATGGTCAAGAATATAAAAAGCTTCTTTAACTATTATATTGGTTTCCCTGTCACAGCATTTTCACCAACATTTTGTATTACTAAAATTGTCCTAAAATGAATTAATCAAATTGAGTTGTAGGTGGACATTACACACTACAGAGGACTGAAGAGTTGTCAAGTGTGCCAGCTAAGAACCAGAGCAAGCCCTCCTTGAGCCCAGCAACCAGTCCTAGAAATTAGACCGATTATCTAATTCTAGTGACTTTTCTTTGCAAAAAAAGAGAATTTCTATATTTCTAGTCATAAAAGCATTTCCTAGTCTGTAATGTATTAAAATTTGAACTTTGAAAATGGTAGTAGATGTGCTTATACAACTGGAGGGAGACAAAAGAAAAAAATCAGTGAACTTCCAAAAAACAGGAAGTTTAACTTTCTTTTACTGTAGTTACTAAGTATTTGTCCACATACTAGAAAATACTAGAGAAAGTTCAACTATCTTGTAAAGATTTACTGTGGAAAATCTGGAAATTAGGTCTAGACATTTAAGTATAAATACAGGTTTTCAGACCATATTTAAGTGAAGGTTTCAATGCATTCTTAACACCAGTTTGCTACCAATGGTCCTGTAACACCATCAACCTTTTTAAGGTTCAGAACTCTTCATAAAAATTTATGAAATTATTTTCACAAGATCACACCAAGGAGGTTTAAAACCATATTAGCATACAAATACAACAACAAGGGCAAAACTGTGTCATAGAACATTAAAACCACAGCAAATATGGACAGTTACGCTTATTAACACTTAAAGATTGCAAATAAATGTGCATAAATTCACAGTACAATATTACATACAATATAATATATACAACCCTGCTACATCAGCACTGAAGAGAAAGATTACAACAGGAAAGCTGACAACTGCATTTCTCTAAATTCACATAGTCCTCATTTTCTCCTGTACAATACACATGCATTTTTCTAAATAAATGGGTTACGAAAAATTCAATACATGTATGATTGTGGAAGACAAATTAAAATATTGGAAATATTTTAAAAGCCAAAAATCCATCAATTATTAGTTCCATAAATAGATATTTTATTCATTTATTTCTTTTGTTCAGTTATTTTTGTAGATTATAACTCCTTTTTACTGAGAATTTACAGATATTACAGCTATAGAAATATTTATTTAATCCTATATTTGTAGTTTACAGATTGAAAAACAATGCTCAAAATTGTGGTCTGGTAAAACTACGTATGTTTAATCTCAGTATTATATTAGCATTTACTACAGCATAATTATTTTTAGATTTGAATCACTCTTTACTAATTGTACCCAGTTGCACAATGCCACTCAAACTGAAAATTAAACATTTTAACTCATTTAACACTTATAATTCATAGTACATTTTTTCTGACTGTGCCAAGATTCAATAAATGTTCCTCTTTACAGTATTCCTCAAACTGTCAAAATACAGAAGGTAGCCCTGAAAATTCTTTACCAACTCACAGAATTGTAATAATATTTGCACATCTGGTGTTCAGTATCAATTATTTTACCACCTAAGGTAAGTTTTGAAGATAAGTAAGTTCAACAAGAAACTTAGTTCAGTTTGTACTGTCAATATTTAGTGGGTTATACATAAACATAACACACTGTATTCATAAGAATATGTCAGTTTTAAAAGAGAGTCAAGGTTGTTAGAAAACCTAAACTCCACTGCCAAAGGTACAGCTAAAAAATAGTTGTTTAACTAAAAGGTCAGTTCTGAAGTATTTATACACAAAAAGTATTTATCTCCAATTTTGACGGTAGTCATCACACATTCTGTATTTAGCATAGCAATCTAGAAATTAAAGCTTTGTAACATGGAAATGACACTTCTCATTTTATGCAAATTAATTTCAACTTTGTTACCTTATTTACTTCCATGATTTCCCTTCTCTCTTCACTAGCAAAACGAAGCTGACTTGCAGCACCACGATCATCGTGCTTGGAGCCATCTTCTTCAACATATGGAATAAGTTGCTGTGAAGAGAAGAAACATCAGCTTTAGGGAAAAGAAAAAGAAGAAAGGAAAAAGAAAAGGGGAAAAAAAAAGAAAAGAAAAAGATTTAAAAATCAAATCCAGGAAATACGTAAGGTACTACTGTCTTCTCCGCAGATTCTAACTGCCCAAGAGAAAGTGGAGACAAGCCTCCTTGCCACCTCAAACCTGCAGGCATTGGAATGACCTCAGCTGGTTCTCCAGGAACACAATGTGCTTCAAAAAGACACATTCCCACATATTCCCAAGCCTAGACCAAAGAAATTTTGTAACTGCAGGCAGAAGCCAGTCTTTCCACTTTAAGATGTTTATCATGGATAATCCTTGTAGTTTTGAATTCCGCAGTTTGGGATTTTAAAATTTACTATTCCACACTAAGAAATTAAACTACAAACATGAAGTTATCATTATTATAAAGCATTTTAGTGATACACTAAATATAATTATGACTGGTTTTACATAGCTAGTTGGTTAATACTCCAGTTATGACTTGCTATTTTAATAAGCCTCTGTTTGGCTACTCTTAAGACCAGGCCCACAGTTACCTAAAATTACTTTTTCTGTAAGTATTTCTCACTGTGATCTCCTCAGACACACAGAATCACAGTTTGGTTCAGGCTGGAGAAGACCATAGTGCACTGTCTTTTTTGTAAGCTTCGACAAAGCCAAAAATCCTTGACAAAGAATTTCTAAATGAATACTACTATATGTTTCCTTCCTAAAAAAAGAAATCAAAAAGAAACATACTAGATACAAAACAAATACTTGCTTCTGTGTCAGAACACTCCTGAGCTACTAACAATTTCTTAAAAAATAATACACCACTAAGTCCATAGTCTAGCATTGTTTCTTCTGTCCTGGACTATGCAAAATTATATCCATGTTCACATACACACTACAGACAAATGGAAGACTAGTATTGATAAAAGCGAACAAGAAGACATTAGTTTAAAAGCCTGAGAGCAAGTTGCTCATCAAGTGCATGTTAACTTGTTACTTATGTTGGGGTGATATATTACAAAGCTTTCAGTGCCTTCAGCACTCTGATGGAAAACTGACTTTAATTTAACCCACTGAAAATGTAATTTCCTTCTATCCAAAAATTTTTGCAGCCATTCTTATTAAACTTAGCAAAATGGATGAAAGCTACCACACTAAACTCTGCTGTGAAAAAGTAGTAAATGTTGATCACTTACTACACTTGCAGACCATAAAGAAGAAGTAGTGGGGCTGCTATATGTTCTTGGAAAAAACTCTCTGATGGAAAAAGAAAGTAACACTCAAAGTAGAACATTTCCTTTGAAAACCTCCCTATCTTTCAGAAAAGGTGATAGATAAAAAAATGCAAACAACAAACCCACAAAGAAAAGCAGCCTATACTTAATACACAAAAGAAGCAGGAAATGTAATCTTTGTAGACAGATCTCCTTCACAATTATCTCATGCCTTGCTATGTTGGTTAACAGAAAGTTAAAAATACCTATTACACATTAGTACACATTAACAAAAAGTATGAAAACATTTATATCAATAATAATGGAATATTAGTAGGTATGGACTTCCCTTGACTGTGCAAAAAAAAGAGTTTTGTTGATACGCTGTAAAGACATGGTTAGAATATCAGCCATTAAATAATACAATTGAGACTATTACTGAAATACTGGAAGAAGAATTTAAGAAAACTGATCCAAGAGGAATGGTGTGCCACTGTCATTCACTCTAACCAATAAAAACATGAGGAGGCAGGCAGGTACTAACTTCAGAGCAGAAAAGACTAAGCAGATTAAAAAAAATACTCCAACTATCAATAAAAAACTCTGCTGTGACTAAATTATCAGTGAGATCTTACATTAAAAAAGTCTGAAGTGACTACTTATTTTCTCTATGGAGATTCTTTTTCATCCTGGTAACAGGAAAAAAAAGTGAAAAGTTGTAAAAAAAACGCAACCCAACTCCACCTCATTCCATTGATATGGGAAAATAAGACACATGAAAAGCTTTTAAAGAGGACGCAAGTATTTGGTTACTGTGCACAAGTCAACCACCATGAAAACAGGTTTTATTTTCTTATGGGAAAATTAACTTTTTCCCTTGCTTGCTGTCAGGTTTCCAGATACATTTCTCTGAAAAGTCAGCAACTGCTAACTGAAATAGCAGTCTACAATGGACTGTACAGAATGGACTTCTTCATTTCTTTATTCCTATTCAGTTAAGGGACTCAAATTTCAAATATAATGCCTATATGATTAAAATTCAGTGGACAATCAAAAGTCTGTAATAAAGTTGCTTCAGGATTCAGAGATCAGTAATTAAAGAATTTCAAAGTTCTGGTTAATATAGAGCAGTAGAAACTCAAATTGTAACAAAACCCTGGGTTTAAGAGTATTACTAAAAATTAGAAACAACTTATGAGGAGAGAGGATGAGATTTAAGGTTTTATGAGTAACAGCAGTTTTATTAAGAAAAACTTTGGCCAATTCTCCTCCCTGGAAGTTTTACGTTGCAACTTTTCTATCACCACTGCACATTTAGGTTTGGTTCATACTGGCCAGCAGGTTAGAAATAGCTGAGTGAGGGACCTATAGAGGCACAGACCAAGGGCCAAGAAAGTAAATAACACTTATTATTCAGGAGCCAGGCTGACAGGTAAGAGGGCTTAAAGCAGGCTTTTTCTCATTTCTTTTAAAAAATTTGCCCTGATCATCTTTTTTTCCTAGGGGAAACAAATTGGTAAAGGTACCAAGAAGCCAGAGGAAAAAAGGCTAAAATTTTTAATTGTTTGCTTTTGCAGAATCACAGAATCAACTAGGCTGGAAAAGACCTCTGAGATCAAGTCCAGCTTACGACAGAACACTGTGTCAACTAGACACTAAGTTTCACAAACTTTCAATGAGCTCTAATCAATAAACCGAATACAGTCCACTGAATAATTCCAGTATCATTAAAACTTGTTATGAGTCTCCTGCAACTGAGGAGGATGGATGATTTGCTATCCAGAGTGGTTATTCTGATTTGCAATTTATACATAAACAAAGATACTTACTTCTATGGGAACAGGATCGAGCCCAGCACAGTTTTCATTGCATTTGTCATATACTAATCTCAGTTTTCTGAAGAGTATTGATAGCTGACGGAGATGTTCCTGCAGCTTTGCCAGTCTGTCTTGATATGTTGAAGTATGATAAGTAACACCATTTGGTAACTTAGAGAACCAAAACATTAAAAATATTACAATAAAGTTTCTGTCACATGAAATAAATAAACTCAAAGATATCAGACAGGTTTATGCATATTTTAAAATAAGACAATCACACTTTTCCCATAGCAATCACTGAAATTTTTATTTTCTTTACAAGCAAAATTATGTATTTTATGTGCCCAATCACTGCTGTCAAACACCCTCACGTATTCTACACTTCGGTCATTGTCAATCCCTCTGACTTTTCTGTGAGTGTCTTCACAATGCTTAAATATGATGCCATTGTGATCCAAGTATTACACTTTGAGATTTTGTGTTTCAACCCCAGGCCACTCAATTCAGTGACACAAGAGTCATGAAAATACAGAAGGGAGTGGGAGTGATTATTTATCTTGTACTCTGCACAGAGAAAACACAACAAAAGTTTGTGTTTTCTCAGTAAGTAGACACAAATAAAGATTATGTCCATTTTCCTAACAAAAAAAAAAGTTTTAGATGGAAAATATTACAGAAGAAGATCAATGAAAATTCTTCTAAATTTACTCCCTGTATGTTAACATGAACAGAGAAACATAACCGACATACAGACTTCACTATACATAAAAGAAAACACAGTCACTAAGTGTATTTAGAGTTTTTTTATTGTGGGGGCAATGACAATTCAGCATTTCTGAATTTTCTCCATCTTCACTTAATGTACAGAAGTAAGCAAATATACTAAGAGTAGTACTCACTTCTTCAACCAATGCTCCTTTTATAGCAGTTTGATCGAGTTTTCTAGACGTCCTAAGGCATCTCCTGAGTCTATATACACTGGCAGTCGGTGATAAAAACATGGCAAGGTGACTGCATAAAAATGATTAGTTGTTTCTCACCTGCATGTTCCTCAGTAACTGGAAGATTTCCATGGTTCGAAAGACAATGTCCTGCACGGTCTCCTGGCCGATGCGGCAGAGGGAAGCCGTGTTCACCTCCCTGGCAGCCTGAGCCTGCGCCCCGGAGAAAGCGCCCGGCGGCATCCCCGCCCCAGCCAGAGGGGGGGTCGACATCTCCTGGCGTTACGCAGTCACACTGGGGCGAGCTGCACAAAAAAGTGATAATGGAACGATCAAATACTTGTTTGAGGCTGTCCTAGCAAACTTCTGTAGAGTGGCTATCCCACTCCTTTTCCCCGTACGCGGCTCTATCCAACAGATGAGGCCGGCTCAGCGCAGCACCCCTTGGTCCGGACACCGCTCCCTGACCCACCGCAGCTTTGCCGGGCGGTGCAACTGCGGATGCCCCTCACACACCTCCCTCCCCTCAGAGCAGTCACCGGGCGCGCCCCTGCCCCGACCCGTCCCAAGGGGAACACGACAGAGGTTTGTGCCCAGCCCCAGCAGGCAGAATCGCAGCCCTGGGCTCTGGGACCGGCACCTGCCCGACCGCGCCTCTCTCCGCTGACCCACCCGCTCCCGGGGCGAAGCGGTGCCCCGGACCCTCAGCCCACCCCCGACCCCACGCTCCCGCCCGGGCCCGGCCGCGCCCCGCACTGCAGCCGCCCCGGACGCGCCGGCCCC
>VXAZ01000043.1:0-10601 GCA_013399875.1 Gymnorhina tibicen
TTATAAGTTTGTTGTGGGATATTGTGCTACATGCCATTGGTACGTGCAAGAGTATTAATGTTTTCTACTGTGGATTTTTATATAATGAGCTATGAAAAGACTCCTGTTATGGAAACATATGAGACCAGCTTAAGTAAAATAGTTGCATAGAAAATAATGAGTACATGCCAAAAAGTTAAGCTTTGACAGAAATTACTATTCCTCATACAGACTCTAGCAGTGAGAATTTACAGATAAACCTTAAAAGTGCATTTTCATTTGAAAGTATCACTTCAAATGCAGTTTTATGTTAGATCTGCTGAAAATTTGAAATCAAGTAACTTCTGGGCAAAATAGTTCATTACCAGTGAAATGCAGCTTTCATGGAATGGGTACATTTCAAACCGCTAGTATATCCTACACTAAACTTTTATTGGAGAAAGCATCATCTGCTTTATTGCATGTTTCATGAAACTGTTCACAAATGCCTGTTAATTAGAGTGTTGCATAGTATGTCCCTTGAACATAGGTTTCCTTTTTCTGCTTCATACAAATCTGCTGGATTTTAGTATTATTCATGTATTTTGCTTCAAGTAATCCTGATACATTATTCCCCACCCTCTCCTTTTTCTAAAGATTAATCTTTCGTGAGTTGAGCAAACACCATTAAAACACACTTGCATGATGATATTATGTTCAGTCTGGCCCTCAGAACAAAGGACCACAATACCTAATCATTCAGAGTAGCAGTTTAACTTTTTTTTTGTCTTTATGCTTTTGTATCAGATGTCAGATTATTGTACAACTTTTATGAGGAAGTTTTTCTGAACAGGAGAAATATTTGGATTAAAAAATTAATTTTCTCCAGTCAGTTGCTGTGAGCTAGCAACCACTTTAATTTTTCTACAAGATTATGAAGAAAGCAAATATTTGGGTCTCTTTGAGAGTGTTTAATCTATTTAGTGTTTATTAGATAGACCACAATGTATTCAGTGTAAAAGTGTTTATAAATATTTTTACTGATAGATAGTAGGCCTATTAAAATCTTGAATTCTAAATATTGAAAAAATAAAATATTTAGGACTACTTGATACTAAACCTGAAAATAGTTAATTCCTTTCTATCAATAGTATCCATAATAGTACTTTTTATTAAAAACTTTGAAGTGTACAGTAGGTAAATTTACTGTAAGAGATGATTCTGAAGAGAGCAGAATGACTGCTTACATCCGAAAGCCTTTGTATTTTAAACTGTGTTTTTTGGTGTTCTCTCATTTACTTCTTTAATTTTTCTTTTACCCTGGAGACTATACCATATATGTTGCTGCCTCTTATTCAAGGGGTTGTAGTAAACAGCACTGGTGAAATCTTATGTTTACTATCATATACAGATTCTGTTGGCTTCTGTTTCTGAGTTATTTGTTGTTTTTTCTTTATTTTTTCTCCTCCCCCCTCATTTGCTCATGTCTTGGTTGGCGTTTGGTGGTGTATAACCGTGATTGCATTACCTTAGCAATAACAATTGGTCGTCTTGGTTACGTTTGTCCTCAAGAGGTGGCCCCCATGCTACAGCAGTTTATAAGACCCTGGTGTGTATTATTCAAAATTTTTTTTAATTCATTTTTCTTCACTTTCTTTCTTTCTTTCTTCTATCTCACTTTTAGATATATTTTCAGTTGGTTACAAAATCTCAATCCTTAATCATTGCCAACCATGTGACTAATCTTGTCCTATCAGGTTTGTGAGTTTTTAGTAGCACTGTCATGTATTCTTTATGTTGTGGCTAACGACTAATTTATGCATGGGATAAGATTGTCACATGCTTGCGTGTTAAAGCTTGACTATGAAAGAGCATTTAAAAATCCACGAGAATGATAATACAATGCATGCAAATACTCTAAAATTTAAACTGTGCATTACTTTACTTAAAATTCAGTCTGAGGCTTGAATTGCTGTAAGGAATATATTTCTATACCTTGCTTGCTGCTGTAAAGGTTAAATAATTGTTCTTTAAGTGATATCTGACATAATTCATATTGCGATAGTATTATATGTTCTGCTTCTAATAATGATAGTTTCTATAATTATTTTATATACGTGTTTCTTTTGTATTTAATGGAATACAGGTCACACTTTCTAACTGTATATAGTGCAACAGGAAAGCAAGATTCTGTAGATGATACCTAATGGGAATATACTAGTAAATACTGTGTGCAACAAGTATCTTTCTAAGTGTTCAAAATAGTGTTTCAGATAATCTTTTTAGTGTGACTTATTCCATCAAATGCTGTCATCTAGTCCTGACTTGACTGAATGAAAAAGTAATAGAATTAGTTAAGTTTTGCTCTCCAACTTACTAGGTGCACTTCTCTGCGAAACATAAGAGACAATGAGGAAAAGGATTCAGCATTCCGTGGGATATGTACCATGATCTCAGTCAACCCCAGTGGAGTAGTCCAAGTAAGATACATAAATAGATCTTAACTTCTTTTTTCTTTGCTCATGTGAAATTTAGTGAAAGCTGTATATGGAGTATGAAAAAATTTAGCTTGATGTTGATTCCCAGTAGTATGTGCTGTAGCTTCTTTCTAGGCATCAAGGGGACCAAAATGTTTATATTTCAAATTATACATATCATGATACTTGAGGATTTCTGCTTCAGTAATTATCACTTATGGAAAGGAAAAGACAGCATTGTTAAATTCATTTTTTGTCTTTTACTTACAAGGAATATGTCAATAATGAACTTTGATTCACTATATTTTGATACTTCTATCAGTCTTTTTTATGTTGATGATATGTATGAAAATACAAGGCAAAAGCTGACATACTGAAACCTGTTTTTCAGATACAATCTAGGCTTTTAAAAAAAGAAACAGAACAAAAACAATAACCACCCCTTCATTCTTAAAACTTGGGCAGGGAAGATTCTCTTTCAACTTTGGATATATTACTTAAATAGTCAATATGACAAGGAAGATGCATGCCTTTAAAATAAATTGTGCATCTCAAGAATACAATATGATTTGCTCTTTAGTCTGTGCAGCTCCAAGGTAAAGCTGTATGAAGGTAATATTTCCTAAGAGGAAAATAAAGGTGAATTTCCCTCTCCTCTGCCTGGAATCCTTCTCCCTGAAATGCAAGAACTGAACCTGTATCTTGTTTTGAATTTTTCAGTTCATTTCACTTATCCCTTATCTTGTACTTAGCATTTCCCTCTTCTGCTGTCTGTTTGTTCTTTCACACAGCTTAAAGGGAGGGAGCAATTAAGGACTCTCTTCATTATCCCAGCTCTCCTCCTATGTAGTTGTTATCCTCAATTCCTATCCAAAAACATGTGCATTATCAACTTAATGATTAAGACTGATGTTTTAATGGTATAGTAGGAGGTAATGCAAAATAGTGATTTTGGGGTGGCTTTAGTTTTGAACCTGTACACATTCTGTGTATCCCAGAAACAACTTCTGGCTCTGCTTAAAGAAATACAACAGCTTTTTTCCCAACTGAAAATACATGAGAGTAAGTTGCAAGTGTGATCCTGAGTTCGTTGATTGTTATTAAGATGATTGGTTNGTTCATAGAACAAACATTGGGCATTGTTTTCAGACCTATAAATGTGAGGTTCCTAACCTATGTGATTGTTTAATCTTATAGGACTTTATTTTTTTTTGTGATGCTGTTGCATCGTGGATTAACCCAAAAGATGATCTCCGAGACATGTTCTGTAAGGTAATGTTTCTAGTATGACAGTATATCTGAACTGTGGTTATTTTGTATCCTTTTTTTTTCTTGTTTTCTATTTCCATTATTAGCACTTACTGTATTTGTGGTCATGAAGGCTTTCTTGCAAAGTCATAAACTTTCAAATAAAACACCGTACAAATCTGATTTTTTTTTAACCTATATTTTTATAATGTCCAGCCTACTATGTTTTGACTGCATTTGGAAGAACAGGGGGTTTTATACCACATTGAAGACTTTTTTCCCCCCCCGTCTTTTTTTTTTTCTTTTCTGGAAAATGAGATCTGTGTGGTTTAAGACCCATTTCCCCCAAGAAGAATAATTTTTTTTTACAAATATCTAGAAAATTGAAAATGGAAAATCTTCCAGTAGTAGCCTGATCTGTTTATCTTGCTCCAGCTGAAAATAAGTTTTTGGGACTGCTTAACCCTCCTCAGAATTCCTCTTGGATAAGCAAGTCTTCAAGAAACTTATGTACAGAGATAGCCAAGAATGCATCCCTAGACAAAGTGTCAATAGAATTTAAGCAAAATGACTGTTTGCCTTGTGTAAAATAAACAAAACACACAGAGACAAAGTAATATATTGTGTTTATGCACTAGTGTCTTCAGTTAAAAACCAGAACAAAATAAACTTATTTCACTTTCATGCACAGATGCTGTTATTGTTCAGTATTGTGGCTCTCTTTGTATGTTGTAGAGTGAAATCTCTAGTTTTAGGAAGGATGTATGTCAAAAGTTAATGGTCCTCTTCAAGCTAAAATGGAACATATATTTTAAGTAGATACTTGGATTGTGGGCCAATATTGGCACTTCCTCTTCAAGTAACGCCAAGTGTGCGCATCAGAACGGACAAGAACATTGGAATCCCGTCTTGAGTAAGCAAAGACAAAAATCTCGCTGTCCTAGTTAGGAGACCAAATATCTGAGAAACTTCAAAGGAATATCAGGGTCAGGAAATGCATGGCTGTGAGTATTCTAGCATCAGCATTAGGAAACAAGAAATGCAAGCTTAAAAGAAACTCCAGGATGCTGTTTGTGATGGTTGTCCAAAGCAGTTTCAGTACATGTTTCTGTCCTGGTCCTTCAGCATTCAATACTTGCTTCAATAAGCTATGCTCCTCTTTTCAGATTCTTTCCAGGATATCCATGAGGGATCTAATGCATTCAAAGTAGACACAGTGTTTCTTGGTCACTTGACATAAGGACATCTTTGCTTTTTAAAGTGTATTTTTTGTGGTTTTGGCCTAGCAAGGACAGAGAGAAAGCTTTCTTCAAGTGATGGCATACAAATTTTTTAGATTACTTCCTCATTGGAATGAGTTTTTATGTTAGTTGAATACATGATTATTGTAGTCCAGTTACATATTTTCCAACAATAATTATGCCTTTTAGAAATAATGAGAAAAAAATTTTGTAGTCTCCCAAGGTCTTTCTCTTGATAGTGGATAGTGTTTCAGTTTTGGGGGGGTGGGTTGGTTGGCTTGTTGGTTTTGGAGCACTAGGACTAAGAGAAAATACTCCTTCCAAGACCAAAGGTACATGAGCTGCCAGTGTTGAGGTCTGATACATACCCTAATTGTATCACGTTTTATAAAAGCAAGATATCCGAATACTGCAACTAAAGCTCAATTGCTAAAATTGTCCTGTAAGAATTTTTAAAAAGTGCTCCTTTTGTTGTACCTGAACATTCTTAGATTTTTTTGGTAGTTTCTTGGCAGCTGGTGAATCAGACTCTTTGGGTTAGGAAAGAGAGGTGAATCGTCTGTGGAAGGTCTCTTTCAGGGAGAAAAGCAGTAAATTAATTTGTGACACTGTAATATTATTGCTACATGCTGTTTAAGAACAGCTCTGCTTGAGAAATTTGTGTTGAGGGTGAACTCAGTATCATGAGCTTTAACTTTGATATTGCCTTTTTGTGAGGATGTTTTCATAATAGACTGTTCCACAATTGAGTACCCTTGAGTTTAAAAAAGAAAAACAAACCAAAACTTTAGACTCTGCATTATTTTCTCTTAAGAGGAGCCATTTCGCTTTTGTTCTTTGGTATGTTTGCCTTTTAACCTGCTGTTTTCAAGCTAAAATACTAAGACCTTTTTGACAGTATCATTCAATTTTTGTAGCTTTCAGTTAATTTATTACATTGGAGGGTCCAGACTGAAACCTGTAGATTTGATTATTTATTTTTTCCCCTCTTATGCTGTGGATCCCTGTTCTTTCAAAACACAAAAGATTTTAATAGCTTCCTTTTTAGTAACAGTTTTCTACAACAGGCTCCATGGAAAAAACACAGCTCTCACAGGATACTTTTGTTTTTGCAAGAAATTGACAGGCATTCATTCTGTCAAATGCTGGTGGTGGTTCTGGTTCAGCTTTCCTCCCAGAACATATTACAGGTTTAAAAAAATAAATGTGAACTCAGTAATCTTAACATATAAACTGTGTCAATTGACAAAATGTTTAGCCTAACTCTAGGTTGTCACCATAGTCATTAAAACTACATACACACACATGTATATTTATATTTATATAGAATATATGTTTATATATTTTATGCTAATCTGTGTGTGTAGCTATATTGTATATGTCACCCTTAACTGAAATGTTGGGTTTTTTCCTTTAAGAAAGACATTAGAATCAAAGAATCACAAAAAGGTTTGGGTTGGAAGGGACCTTAAAGATCATCTAGTTCTAACCCACCGCCATGGACAGAAACACCTTTCATTAGACCAGGTTGCTCAATGCTCCATCCAACCTGGCCTTGAACACCTCCAGGGATGGGGAGTCCTCAACCTCTCTAGGCAGCCTGTTCCAGTGTCTCACTACCTTCACAGCATCTAATCTAAACCTGCCCTCTTTCAATTTGAAGTCATTCCCCCTTGTCCTATCACTCCATGCCCTTGTGAAAAGTCCCTCTCCAGCTCTCTTGTAAGCCCCCTTTAGGTACTAGGAGGTGCTCTAAGGTCTCCTTGGGGCCTTCACTTCTCCAGGCTGAACAACCCCAACTCTCTCAGCCTGTCTTCATAGAAGAGGGGCTCCAGCCCTCTGATCAGCTTAGTGGCCTCCTCTGGACTTGTTCCAACAGGTCAACATCTTTCTTGTGTTGGGAACCCCAGAGCTGCATGCAATACTCAGGTGGGGTCTCAGGAGAGCAGAGTAGAAGGGGAGAATCCCCTCTCTCCACCTGCTGGCCATGCTGCTTTGGATGCAGCCCAGGATACGGTTGGTATCTGGGCTGCAAGTGCATATTGCTGAGTCATGTCAAGCTTTTTGTCCACAAACACAACTTGTATAAAGTCCCTCTCCATCTTTCTTGTAGGCTCCCTTCAGGTACCAGAAGGCTGCAATTAGGTCACCCCAAAGACTTCTCTTTTCCAGGCTTAACAACCCCATCTCTCTCAGCACATCTTTGTAGGAGAGGTGCTTCGTCCCTCTAATCATCTTGATGGCCTCCTCTGGACTCGCTCCAACAGGTCCATGTCCTTCCTGTGCTGGGGCTCCCAGAGCTGGATGCAATTCTCCAGGTGGGGTCTCACCAGAGCAGAGGGGCAGAATCCCCTCCCTCGACCTGCTGGTCACACCTCTCGATGTAGCCCAGAATACAATTGGCTTTCTGTGCTGCAAGCACACATTGCTGGCTCATGTCCAGCCTCTCATCCAACAGCACCCCTAAGTCCTTTTTGGCAGGGCTGCTCTCAATCTGTTCATCCCCCAGCCTATGTTGATACCAGGGGTTGCCCCGACCCAGGTGCAGCACCTTGTACTTGTTCTTATTAAACCTCATGAGATTCCCATGGGCTATGGGACTTGGACTTCTTGAACTTCATGAGGTTTCCACAGACCCACCTCTCGAGCCTGTCCAGGTCCCTCTGGATGCCATCCCTACCCTCCAGCGTGTCGACCATACCACACAGCTTGGTGTCATCTGCAAACTTGCTGAGGGTGCACTCAATCCCACTGTCCATGTCACTGACACAGATGTTAAANATCCCTACCCTCCAGCGTGTCGACCATACCACACAGCTTGGTGTCATCTGCAAACTTGCTGAGGGTGCACTCAATCCCACTGTCCATGTCACTGACACAGATGTTAAATAGTGCCAGTCCCAACACTGACCCCTGAGGACACCACTTGTCACTGGTCTCCACTTGGACATTGAGCTGTTGACCACACTCTGAGTGTGACCATCCAGCCAATTCCTTATCCACTGAGTGGTCCACCCATCAAATCCACATCTCTTCTGTTTAGAGCCCAGGATGTCATGCGGGACAGTGTCAAATGCTTTGCACAAGTCCAGGTAGATGATGTCAGTTGCTCTTCCCTCTTTCACCACTACTGTAACCTTATGTAAGGCCACCAAATTTTTCAGGCTTGTTTTGCCTTTAGTGAAGCCATGGTGGCTGTCCATAATCACCTCCTTATTTTTCATGTGCCTTAGCATAGTTTCCAGGAGGATCTGCTCCATGACCCTGCCTGGCACCGAGGTGAGACTGACTGGCCTGTAGTTCCCTGGGACTTCCTTATTTCCCTTTTTAAAAATGGGGGTTATGTGTCCCCTTTTCCAGTCAGGGGAAACTTTGCTGGACTACCACGACTTCTTAAATATGATGGATAGTGGCATAGCCACTTCCTTGGCCAGTTCCCTCAGGACCAGTGGATGTATCTTGTCAGGTCCCATGGGCTTGTGCACCTTCAGGTACCCTAAATGGTTTTGAACCAAGTCTCAATCCCTGCTTTCATCTTCTGCAACTTGAACAGTGTGGCTGGAACACTTGTTGATGAAGACTGAGGCAAAAAAGTCGTTGAGTACCTCAGCCTTCTCCATATCCTGGGTAACCAGGTCTCCTGTATCCTTCCTGAGAGGACCCACATTTTCCCTGGTTTTTCCTTTATCTCTGATGTACCTAAAGAAGCTTTTTTTGTTACCCTTGATGTCCTTGGTCAGGTTTAATTCTATCAGGGCTTTAGCTATCCTAACCTGATCCCCAACTGTTTGGACAATCTCTCTGTATTCCTCCCAGGCTACCTTTCCCTGCTTCCACCCTCTGTAAGCTACCTGTTTGTGTTTAAGTTTGTCCAGGAGCTCCTTGTTCATCCACACAGGTGTTCTTCCCTGATTTCCTCTTTGTTGGGATGCATTGCTCTTGAGTCTGGAGGAGACAATCCTTGAATATCATCCAGCTCTCTTGGGCCCCTCTTCCCTCCAGGGCTCTATCCCACGGCACTCTACCAAGCAGATCCCTGAAGAGGCCAAAGTCAGCTCTCCTGAAGTCCAGAGCAGTGAGCTTGTTGTGCACCCTCCTTGCTGCCTCAAGGGTCTTGAACTCCACCATTCCATGGTCACTGCAGCCAAGGCTGCCCTTGAGCTTCACATTCCTCATCAGCACCTCCTTGTTGGTGAGAACAAGGTCCAGCATAGCACCTCTCCTCATGGACTCCTCTTTCACTTGGAGAAGGAAGTTGTCATCAGCACATTCCAGGAACCTTATGGATTGCCTGTGCCCTGCTGTGTTGTCCCTCCAACAGATGTCAGAGTGGTTCAAGTCCCCCACGAGGACCAGGGCTTGTGAACGTGAGGCCGCTCCTGTCTGCAGAAATCTCATCAGCTCAGTCTTCCTGGTTAAGTGGCCTGTAGCAGACCCCCACTATAATGTCACCTGTCCTTGCCCTCCCTTTAATCCTGACTCACAAGCTCTCAGTCGATTCCTCATCCATCCCCAGGCAGAGCTTCATGCACTCTAGCTGGTCATTGACAGAGGGCAGCACACCCTCCTCATCTCCCCTGGCCTATCCTTCCTAAAGGGCCTTTATCCTTCCACATGCATTGGCATAGAGGCATTTATGCTGGGCCCTGGATGAAGCTGACTTTCTGTCTGGGGTGGCTGGAATTCCTTTGTGCTGCCCTTCAAGTTCTCTCCTGCTGACCTTTGATCCCTCTTCAGGCTCTGGGCATCTCTTGCTGGCTCCGGCATCTATCTGCTATGAGTGAGATGGCATGCCATCCCACACCTTATCACTGTTAAACCTGATGATGTCCCCCTCCCCCATCATATCTAGTTTAAAGCCCTGTCAATAAGCCCTGCTAGCTCTTGACCCGAGACCCTCTTCCTCCTTTGAGATTAATCTCATCTGAATCCAGCAAGCCTGGTGCCATGTAGACCATCCCATTATCAAAGAAACCAACATTTTGGCAGTGGCACTAGTCATGGAGCCATGCATTAATAGACTGGGTCCATCTGTTTTTTTCAATGTCACTGCCTGCACCTAGAAGAACAGAGGAAAAAATAACCTGTGCTCCTGCTTCCCTCACCAACCATCCCAAGGGCTTAAAGTCTCTTTTGATCACCCTTGAACTACACTTTGTGACTTCATTGCCACTCGCATGGAGGACAAACAATGAATAGTAGTCCAGAGGCCAAACCAGGCAAGGAAGTTTCCTGGACTTCCTTTTTCTCTTAGTAACATTTAAATATTAAACTGAGAAATTCAAATGGACAGATGCAGAATCCAGCAGTTTATGGTTTACTGCATATGCTGCTAGTAAATAATGATTGTGTATATACTGTTTAATGATTATCTTGATTTCCCTCCCCCCTCTCATTTGTAGATTCTTCATGGATTTAAAAATCAAGTTGGGGATGAGAATTGGAGGCGTTTCTCTGACCAGTTTCCTCTTCCCTTAAAAGAGCGCCTTGCAGCTTACTATGGAGTTTAACCTTATGCACTGTGGCTGCAGTCCCATAATTAGAGGTAAGCACACAAATCTTCCTTGCTAAACAGAGCTGTATAACAAGTCTTCCTCCCTGTTTACATTATATGAAACATAATTAATTCACTAGACTAAAATTTTTCAGATATGTTGGTGTTGCTGCTGCGTTTCTC
>VXAZ01000045.1:0-11048 GCA_013399875.1 Gymnorhina tibicen
CAGGCAGCAGCACAGGCTGGGGCACACCCTGCAGAGCAGTTTGACAGTGGGAGACATCAGGGTCTTGGC
Organism: Gymnorhina tibicen; assembly: GCA_013399875.1. Taxonomy (NCBI): domain Eukaryota; kingdom Metazoa; phylum Chordata; class Aves; order Passeriformes; family Artamidae; genus Gymnorhina; species Gymnorhina tibicen. The sequence continues at coordinate 70 of VXAZ01000045.1, forward strand.
GGACACCAAGTGAAACATGGGAGAGCAATTTGCCCTTGCCCCAAAGAGGGATCATGGTCTCTAGGCTGCATGAGGAGGAACAGTGCCAGCAGGTCCAGAGAGGGGATCCTTCCACTCTCCTCAGCACTGGAGAGGCCACACCTGCTCTTCTGGGCTCCCCCATACAAAAGAGACACAGAACTACTGGAGAGAGTCCAGGGAAGGCCTACAGGGATGATCAAGGGATTGGAGCATTTCTGCCAGAAGGAAAGGCTGAGAGAGCAGGGACTGTTCAGCTGGAGAGGAGAAGGCTTGGGGGGATCTCAGCAATGTGTCTCAACACCTGAAGGATGCTCTTCCCAGAGGTGCCAGTGACAGAACACGAGGCAATGGGAAAAACTGAAACGCAAGAGGTTCCCTCTGAACATCAGGAGACTTTTTGGGTGACCAAGCCCATGTGTGAATTCCCCAGAGAGGCTGTGGAGTCTCTGTCCTTGGAGACATTCCAAAGCCATGTGGAGATGTGTGGTGGGGTGACCTTGGCTGGTTGCAGGTGCTCACAAAGCCAATCTATCACTGTCCCTCCTCCACAAAACAACAAATCATGGACTATCAGGAAAAATATACAAATTTTTCAGGAAAACACACTTTGCAAGAAGTGCTTTTTACATACTACCATGAAAGAATACTGCTTTTCCTTTAGCATGTAGGATTTCCCTCTAAAATTTTTTCATGTTGATGCATAATGTTATTTCAGAGTTGACCACTATAATAGATGTGTCCTCTCCTTCATTAGCTTTGTTTAGGAGATGCAAATTAGCCTGCAGCCTGACTACCATATGATTTAATCTGTGCATTATTGACTTTGGAAATGCAGAGTGACCTATTCATCATCACACTATTACCAGAGGCTCAGTGTCAGGCTCTGCAGTAGCAGTGCCTGTGGAGAAGAAGGGAATGAATTTCCCTCCCTGGTTGCTGCCATCAGCAATGCTGAAAGTGTACAGAGCTGCTCTCTTAAGGAGATCATAAAGTCACCTGCTTGGCTGGGATGTCCAGGAAGATCCCAATGAGTTGCAGCTTCCCACTCACACTCAGATGAGTCCAAGGATCCGTGTAGGCCCAACAGTCTCGCCCATCTGCCAACCCTATGGCCCAGAAGCCATTCCGAGGGCACAGAGTCAATGGCCCTTTGCGAGTCACAGATTCCCAGGCAATACCCAAGGCCCAGCTGCTTCTTCTCCCAGTATACACTTCCCAGTAGTGTTTCCCAGATGTGAATCCTTCCTTTGCCAACACAAACAGATGGGAATCAAATCTCTTCTCATTGCGGGGCACATCTCTGATGACACCAGTATCTTTCACACTCCTCCCATCTGCAGAGATTTCCAATCTGGCGTGAGCCGTGTCAGCATCCAAGGTGACAAACTCTGCAATGGTCAGGTCAAGCCATGAGGAGCAGAAAATACAAGCTCTGCTTTTCTGAGCCTTTCCCTTCTGTGCCCTCAGACCCCTCTCATTTGTCCTTCCCCCCTCCACACTCAGGTGCACTGCAGTGGGTTTGTTCATATTTTTTTAACTCCTGTTGTTAGCGTAGAAACACATAATCACAGTGTGATTATATGCAGGTGCTTTTATTGAAGAGCTCTGGGAATCGGGTTACAGACCCAAATCTGATTCCGACATGGGCTTGAGGTGAAACAGTTTTATACTCTTCCCTTACATAACCGCTATAGAATTATAGGTTAATCATTAACTACACATTGTACTATTGTAATCGATCAAGCATGGTATTCAGGTTCTATTGCAATCATTCAGGCATATGCTTCAAGCCCCTCTCCCCCTATATCCTCATAATTCCTGTCAATTATATGTAATTTTCAAATAATCATCTTGTACCTGTAACGCAGTGTAACAGTACTNCAGTAACAGGAGAGCAGTGTAGGATATTGCTTGCACATGGATTAGAGTGGAAGAGTGACCTGCAGTGCCACAAGGATAAGGGAATGTTTCTTGCCTCAGCATTCCACGCCCATCAGGGGATGGGATGAACCCCTGGCAGGACTCGAGCGAGGTGCAATGTCATGAACTGAGGGCCTCCAGCTCAGCTCTGATTGAAAGGAGAAGGAGCTGCTCCTGCCATGGAGCAAGATGAGCTCCAGACACTTCTCCTGAGAGGCCCAAGAGGCCAAAGCAGGAGTGGGAGCCAGGGCTGCAGTGGCCAGTGCACGCCGGCTGTGCCTGCTCCCCACAGCTGAGGGGGCTCCTGACAAGCACAGGCAGGGCCTTGGGCAGCACGCAGCAGTGAAAAAAGTCATCAAAGCCCCCTTCCCTGAGCGTGTTCTGCTCCAAACAGCTCTCTGAGGGGGTGGGATGTGCTTTCCAGAGCAGCACTCTGCTTCTGAGGATTCACCTCCTCATTTCCCCTATACTTACCTTTGTAGCGCTCTACTTGGGAAAGCTCTGTGGGAAAAATCAAAATGCAGTCAATAAATACATTTGTCAAGGCTTGCTAGGCCCCTGTATGCTCAGACACAACCCAAGCTGTTGGCCAAAAGGACCATGTTCTCCTGCAGTAACACACTTGTTATCTAAGTGGGGAAACACCTCAAGCAGCCCCGGGCCATCCTCCAAAGGGAGCAAAGCCTGAGGCCCTGGGGTGCTCGGTCCTTTTGCAGCAAGAACTCCAAGCAGCCCTGAAATCCAGGCAGGAATTCCTGAGGAGAAGGAAGAAGAGGCCCTGCTGGTGGCAGGAGAGAAGGGACAGGGAACAAGGGAGATGAATTTCCCTGCAGGAGAAATTCTGGTTTCCAGAGGGTGGGAGGGGCTGTAGCTGCTGGGTTGTTCACTGGCCCCATCTGCTGTAAGGATGCACCTTCCCCACCACAGCCCAGCTGCTGCCTGAGTATCCCCTGGTGCCAACTGACACTGCCCCAGGGCAACACTTGCAGAATGGCTTAAAATCTGCTCATTGTCCATCATTATGTTAGGCTTCTGATTCCGGACAGGGAGATCAAAACAGCATTCTACCACTCTCTCCCCTTGGTGACACTGATGCCACCCCACACTCCCCTATTTCCCCACCACACACACACACTGTTCTCTTAGCCACTTCTAATCTCATTTTTCCAAATCTCCAAGAGGAAACAGTAAATCAGGGGTGTGACATTTTTGTTTCCCAGACATGGGGCACGTGGCTCCAGCTTGATCCCTCTGAAGTCCAAGGAAGACTAAAACCTGCTGTGAGATCAGCTCAGCCTCTCCTTCCTTTCCAGATGGCAAAGAGAGGCCATGGAATAGCCAAACTACAAAGGAGATGGGCTTCCACAGAGAAAGGGCCCCCAGTAACCAAAGGTGACTTTCCTGCACCAGTTTCCCCTGGAGACACTTGTCAGGCTGATCAGGCACTCCTGGGCCAGGGGAAGGGCAGCAGAGTCTGCCCAAGGCCTGAGCCCTTAGGCTCTATCTGGGGCTCTCACACTCCTGTGCTCCTTCCCTCCCTGAAGTGTCCAACTCCCAGGATTCAGGGGCACGTGGGCTCTGGACAGAGGAGATCAAAGACCCTCGCAGCTCCTCTGAACTGGTTTGGATGGATTGACTGCTGGAGGGCTTTGGAAAGAGCACAGACCCTGTGAGCTTTCCTGAGGGTTTGGCAAAGGCCTGATGGGCAGGATGGAGGGTTGGGATGATCCCTCTCCGTCTCTCCAAGCAGCACCCGTGGGCTGTGGGAGACAGCCCTCTGTTGTGAGGAGGGTGAGTGTGTGGGAGGACGTGCAGATGGACACCTTTGACACATCTCGGGTCACAGAGAGCCCACGGCACACACTGCCTTCAGAGACAAGGGAGAGAGGAGGGACCTTGACCCCTGCAGAGAACGCTCAGCATGGAGGGGTTTCAGTGTCACCAAGCACAAAACCTGTTCCCACGTTAGGACTGTCTGTCTCCATCCCCTTTCAGGAGCTGTGGAAGATGAGCTCACAGCACAATTTTCCTGTACAGCAGCTTTTGCCTCCACAGAGATGAAGTGCCAAGGGGAAAGGCCCCGCTCACCTGGTTTGCTCTCCTTGTCTTTTCTTCTTGGACGAGTGGATTTCAAATGCTCTGTGAAACTATCTTCCAAATACTCTGTGGTTCTATATTCCAAATACTCTCTGATATCTTCCTCTTGTATTCCTGATGTGGAGAAAGACTGGTGTTACTGGGACACTGATTTTGCCTCCCCTGAGGCCAGGTCTTGTTCCACTAACAATGTGGGGCCTTTTCTCTGAGAAAGGACCAAGAAGACACTGTTATTTCACTCTCTTCAAAGATGAGGGAGAGAACAGGGGCCCTGACCACCTGCAGTTGCCATCTCAGCATCAAATGACTCCCTTCATCATCCCCCCCATGCTTACCTTTGGAGAACAGTCGCTTTGGGAGTCCTGTTGGAAAAGAAAAAAGCAGATGATAAATGGATTTGTCAAAGCTTTCTGGGGGCATTCAAACAGAGTCTGTTGACTGCAGAAAGATGACAGGGTGGGAAAATACATAAAACTGGGATATTGACATTCCATCAGACGTTATAACAGAAACAGTTCCAATCATGATGTTTCTGCAATATTGGCACTCCAAGCAATGCCTGGGGAAGAAATACAAATAGGGCGCTGGGCAGTCAATGGACTGGAAGTAAAACATACTGTACTGATTTTACTAAACCAAGCAGCAAGGAGAAATGCTGCTACCAGGTTTCAGAATCAGACTGTGGGTACGATTTTACTTTTGTACAACCTGTGCTTGCCTTGTGTTCAGGGGGAGAACAGGGTGCAGAACTACCCTTGGATTTCCTCATTGTCAAACGCAGATGGTGGAATTTGTGTACAGTGGGGTGGCCCTGGATAGAGGGGCATGTCCTGCTCAACGTAACTAGGCTTGGCCTAAGGTTATCTGCAGTGGCACTACACGATAACCACAGCCTTTATAGGCAGGGGGAGGTCATCACAGATGACAGTGAAAATCAACACATTCCCTCCCTAAGGGAACTTAAAGGAGACATCGTGTCCATAGGATGCAGCCTCCAACATGTTGTGACCTGAACAAATGGAAACGCCCTCTGCAATCCTCCCTTTTGGCTCTGGGAACTAATCACCGGCTTCTAAGGGATCTGTTACCTCAGAGGGAGGGAACTGATGAAACAAGGCCAAGAAAAGGGACGGAAGACTTGGATGATTGTCCATCACAATGCGAAAGAAATACATCATGTGAGTGATCTGCAGTGCCACAAGGATAAGGGAATGTTTCTTGCCTCAGCGTTCCACGCTCATCAGGGGATGGGATGAACCCCTGGCAGGACTCGAGCGAGGTGCAATGTCATGAACTGAGGGCCTCCAGCTCAGCTCAGATTGAAAGGAGAAGGAGCTGCTCCTGCCATGGAGCAAGATGAGCTCCAGACGCTTCTCCTGAGAGGTCCAAGAGGCCAAAGCAGGAGTGGGAGCCAGGGCTGCAGTGGCCAGTGCACGCCGGCTGTGCCTGCTCCCCACAGCTGAGGGGGCTCCTGACAAGCACAGGCAGGGCCTTGGGCAGCACGCAGCAGTGAAAAAAGTCATCAAAGCCCCCTTCCCTGAGCGTGTTCTGCTCCAAACAGCTCTCTGAGGGGGTGGGATGTGCTTTCCAGAGCTGCACTCAGGCTCTGAGGATTCACCTCCTCATCTCCCCTGTGCTTACCTCTATTGCACTCTAGCTTTGAAAGGCCAGTGGGAAGAGAAAAAAAGCAGACAATGAGTGGATTTGTCAAAACATGCTGGGCAATAAAACTGCGTTCTACAACTCTCTGCCCTCACTGATGCCACCCCCACACTCCCCTACTCCACCACTACACACACACACGCACACACACTGTTCTTTTAACCAGTTCTGTTCTCATGTCTTCCAGAGAAAACACTAAATCATGTGGTGTACCCCTATTCCATATCCCTACTGCCCTCTCCACGTGGTTACCCCCTTCCCCCATCCCTAGTCTTAACCACTCCGTCGGGTTTCTCCCTATTGGTTCTGTTACCCCAACTCTGCCCTTGTACCACCCCCATGCCCTGAGACCATTTGTCCATGTGCTCTCTCCATGCCCCCTCTGCCCCGGATAAGGGGCTCTGAATCACATGTGCCCACTCTCTCTGCTTGGGGGATCAGCAAGGCACCAGCCTCTCTCCCTCTGCCCTGGGCACCATGCCATGTGCTGGCCCTCTGCCTGTGAGGGCTGGCACGTCTGCTAGTCCTAGACCTTGGGGAGTTAGCATGGAATAAAGACCTTCTGCAGTCTCCATGCAAGAGCCTTCTCGCCTCCTTTACCGCCACCACGTTGTTGTGAGCTGACAATTAACTGAGATAGCTCGGGCTGCCGAACGGCTGCGGCAAAGTGGTTCTCCCACTCTCCTTAGGAATGCCCTGTGGCGCTCTCAGGAAGGTTGTGGCGTGCCTTACCAAGGCAAGGAACCACGCACAGCAACAAAATCAGGGGGGTGATGTGGATGCTGAAAAGCGCTCACCAGAGAACTTTTCCAGCTTTCTGCAGCATCCTGTGAGAGCTCTGCCTTTCTCACACAAGCTATGAAAAACAGTGAGACGGTTTTGTAAACAAATTCTCTGTCTAACACCTGCCAGCTTGTTTTCCAAGTTTTGTTATGATACATTGGAAAAATATTTTGGAATGGATGTTGTAGAGTCTTGGCCAATCATTCGGAGGGGTGGTTGGCCAAAGGACCAATGGCCACCTGCTGTCTTTGCGAACCAAGTTATATAAGCCAGTCTTTATTAATAAAAGAGGGCTCTATTCTCCCCAGACTTGAACTTTGTGCCGTGATTTCTCTCTGTCCCCAGTACAACAGCAACAGAGTTTGATTTGGCTGGGAGGTCTGCTGGAGGTCCTTCAGCAACATGTATACCAGGGCCTCTGCAGTATTTGATTTTACTGTCCTTCCTGTGAAAAAAGACATCTGTCACTGGGACACTGATGTTGTCTCCTTGAAGAGGAGATCACCAATCTGTCCTGGGGATGCTCAAAACCTCTGTTTCAAATTCTCTTCTTGAGGCTCTCTTCCTAGGATCTTTCATTGTTCCTTCCTCTCTCTTCCTCATAAATCTCACAGGAATTAAACCTTCTATTGGAGGTGCAGTCTGGGATTTCTTTTTTACCTCCTTTTTTTGTGCAGGGAAGGGACAAGAAACTCATATTCAGTTCCCTCAGGTCCTGCCTATTTACTAATTTCTGTGCTCCGGATTTCCCTGTGCCCAGAGAATCCTTTCTAATCAGCAATCCTGGAAATAACTCATTCATCCCTGAAAAACAGAGATGGAGAATTCACAGGCAGGTGCACCTGTGGGCACCATTAAGTTTCTCTTCCCTGGATTTCAAATCCTTTTCCACCAGGAGTTTGCTCCGAGAAGGAACCTTGGCCTCTCTCTTGGGGCTCGTTTTCCTCCTTGACATGAAGACGTTTTTCTCTTTCAGCTTTTGTCTGTTGAAAGGAGTCTCAGTGCTCCTGTGAGCCCTTCCAAACCTGGGCTTGGAGCTCCTGTGCTGCTGGTGAGGAATACTGAAAGGGATCCCATGGCCTCCTCACTGCCCAATGGCCTGGCCACAGGGGAGAGCCCAGGCCATGCGAATTGCCAAATGTTCCTGGAGGGAAGAACATTCCCCTGCCAGCATCCCAGCTGGAAAGAGCAGGGGCAGGAGAACAGCTGGCCTTAGATCCCAGGGAAAATGGGATCCAGCAGAGTCCAGGCTGTCCTGGGCTGTGCTGGACAAAGCCCACTGCCACAGCTCTGCACGCTGGGAGCCTGGGGTCCTGAACGCTTGCATGGGGATGGGAAATATAACAAAGGACTTGCTGGAGGCCCTTGGAAATGGGAATGTCTGAGGGGTGAGATTGTTTGATCTCACTGTGCTGAGCCCTCACGAACAACAGCCCTCTGGATCTTCTTTCTAGACAGGGATTTGTTTCCATGTACTGTGGGCAAGTCCTGGAACTCACCTACATGGGAATGATGGCAGGTTGTTCCTGCCTGCAAGAGAGGTTAAAGTGGAAAATGTCAATGGCTTCCCACAGGAAGTGAGAGAAGCTGTCACAGACTGTCCCCCTGCCCATCTGTGGTAGCCTGACACGAGGATGAGACTCCTTTACAGGACAAAGACAGGAAGAGGAGCCCCAGAAGTGATGGGCTGTGCCTTTGAGAGCTTTCCCGTGCAAACATGAGGAACACCCTCTGCCAGAGGAGGATGTGTCTCTCCTCAAAGAGGGGTGTCCCTCTGAGCAAAGCCACCCCACCCTGAAGGCCAGGCCTCCTTCCTGCACAGGAAGGGTTTCTGCAGGTGACGTGCTCTGGGCAGAGAGCTCGAGTGGCCTCGCTTCTCTCTGCAGTGACAATCACACCCTGCAGGGCTCTGCAGCACCACGTGGGCTTTCACAGGGAGGCTGCTCAGGACTCACTCTGCCCCTTCCCCTCCTGCCACCCAGCACAGGGATTGTTCTGTTCCCTCCCTTCTCCTCCAGAACCTCCTCTAACAGCTCTCCCTCGTGCCTGGAAATTCCTTAACAGGTCAGTTGGGTTCTTCAGGCTTGGCTGGGGACTTTGGTTTGGCCTCTGTCAGCACATGGCAGAGCTGCTCAGGGTGGGAAGGAGCACGGGAGGTGTGTAGTGGGGTCTGCTGCTGAGAGCAGGGTGTGCCCTGAGGGCCACGCTGAGGGCTCAGGGCTTCATGCAAAGGGGTGCTGAACACTCCTAATACCAGAGAGGTCAGGTTTGTGTCTCCCAGTGGTGCTGCAGAGAGGAAACCCACAGCCAGGTGAGAGCTACTCCAGTGTGAACCAGGTATAAGAACACTCCAAAAGTCACCAGGAGCCTCTGCCAAGGTCACCAACACAGCCTGGTCAGGAGGGCTCTGCCAGTGCCCACAAGTGTCTGCCACAGCCCCATCTGATATGGCCTCAAGAACTACAGTTCTTCCTTCCCTTGTGTGCCCATGCTGGTCCTTCCCTGGCCATTTGTCAGTCCTTGCGGGACCCCTCCAGCTCCAGATGTAGCTCCAGGCACAGGTCTGGAAGCTGTGAGTGCTGTGAGCTCGGGAGAGCTGTTAGGGGAGGCTCAGTCCTGCCTTGCCATGAGCAATGGTTTCCTGGGGCTGGTTTGGGCCCTTGGCCATGACACTGCCACAGGTTCTCCAGGCTTGGCAGGGCCCTGCTCCAGCTCCCAGCCAGGAAGGAAAACCAAGTACACAAAGGCCCCCGGAAAGGGCTGAGCATGGCTGTGCCCTCAGACACCATGGAGCTGGAACACCTGGCACTGGGCTGGGAAACGGGACCTGTCCCCAGCCATGGCTGCAGAGATCTCTGGAGAGGCCCTTGCCAAGGTGGGAGGCACCACTGACACTTCTGGGAAAAAAGGTCCAGCTCTGATGAATGAGCTGCACTGGAGGCTTGGGGAGGATGAGACCAATGGAGGCAGAGGAAGGGACCCTTCTAATTCACCCCAGGAAAAGTCCCCAATCCCATCCTCCTTCCTCCTCTTGCCTGTAAATACCATGGGCCACCCAAGCTCTCGGCTGCACTGGAGGCATCTCCCTTCTGCCTCTGGATGACAGCTGAGCACATGGAAACCTTCTGCCTGACAAAAGCTTAGCATGAAGATGCTCTAATGCTTCTGTGGAGTAGAGCAAGAATCCACTTGGTATTTCGTCCCACTTGTCAGACCAGTCTCACAAGGGGCAGGAAAATGTCCCCTTGTGTCAAAAAGTCAAACCAAGTCCCAGAAGTGACATGTAAAAACCCTCAGCCACTTCACCTGACCCGTGTTCCAAGCCTTCCTCTACCAAGCACGAGGAACAGCCTGCGCCAGAGCAGGTTCTGCAGAGAACTCTCCCACAGGGATTGACCTCCCACGGCCTCACTTCTGAAAAGATGAGATCCTGAGAACCAAGAGCCCTTACCTCGAAATGCCAGAACAGCAACAGCAGCCAGTGTAAGAACGAATAAAGTGAGTAGTATCCAGAAGGCAGGGACAAATGGAGACACATGTGGAAAAGCAGCACCTTTGAATATTGAAAAATATCTGAGCATCATCTGTCAGTATTCAACATTTCCCCCAAATCTGAGTACCCACCCAAAGAGTTCCTGTGGAGATGAATGGAGAAATAGTCACAGTCCTCCACGGGTGGGCAGAGCCTGCCTTCCCCAGGGATGTGCACAGCCTGTGAGGCAAGAGGGACCCTGCTCATTTCTCACTGCAACCTGTCCTGCCTGCAGTGCCCCACGGTGCTCTGGGATGGGTCTGGCTGCACTGGAGAGCTGTCACCTTCCCTGGCACTGGGAAGGGCCTCACAGGGCTCCTGAGACAATGAGCCTCCAGCAGAGACTTCTGGGGACAACGGGACTCACCTGAGAGGAGCACAGTGGTTTTCTTCTCCACCTGCAGCAGGGGGTTCAGGATTTGACAGGTGACTTTTCCCACTTGCTCTTCTGTAACTGTGACTCGACTCCACACACTGAAGAGTTTCCTGCTGTCCTGGTGTATTTCAGTGTCCGCTGACAGCCCCTGCCCATCCTCAGTGACCCACTGGACAGTAGGTTTGGGGAACCATCCCTGTGATCTGCAGCCAAGCTCCAGCCCTTGCCCTTGGGGGACACGAATTTCAATGAACACTTCACCAGTACCTTCAAGGCAAGAGGGTTTGTTAGTGGGAGAAGTTTCCATGAAAGCAGCTCTTCCTTAGATTCACTGCTCTTGATTAACCCAGAGTTTCCTGCCCGTTTCTGTCAGTCCTTCACCCAACCTCTCCAATGGTCTTTCTGCCATCCCACACTCCATCTGCTGTAAATGCCAGATTTCCTTTGGCTGAGAAAGAGCTCCAGTGTGGGATGGGTTTGCCTCTCAGCTCCCCACTATTTCATGGAGCAGGCAGGGAGAAGGTGTGTGGTTTATATCCCTCTTTTAGCATGAATATGTAGGAGCCTGGGAAGTGTTCAAGGCCAGGC
>VXAZ01000054.1:0-14250 GCA_013399875.1 Gymnorhina tibicen
GCAGACCAGGATCTCAGAATCCAACACACAGGAGTGGCTGCAGCAACATGCTACAGGCAGAGGGTCCAGCGGGAGCCAATCCCAATGTTTCATCACCACACGCACTGGTTCTGAGCTCCGAGCAGTAGTCAGGTGGCAGGGAAACCAGCAAACAGCTCCTTCCTCCTCTAAACCCAGAAACTGGACTGACCGAAAACCCAGCCCCAAAGCTCCGGGGTAGCCCCCTCACCTTTTCTATCCCATTATCAGTTGCAACCCACCCCAAGCCAGGGCCATTTCAATGGAGTGTTGTGACACTCAGCTACATCTTGTGTTTTCTTAAGTATCAGTAGTTATTGTTTCCTAGCAACACATGGGGCAAAATTCCATGAGGGAAAGAAAAAAAAGAAAAAATCCTAACCCTCAACACCTATTTTATCTCACAGATAAGATTAGTATTGGATTTTTCAAAATTGTTATTTAAAGTCATTTAAGCTCCATGCCTGCTATGTGCATCACTAGCAGACAGGATACTTCCTAGTCCTAAATGTAAAACAACTCTTCTGTGTTTTAATTCAAAAAGCCTAGAGAGGCATTGAAGTCTTGGAACCTGCATGTACAGATAGACTCACTGGCACATATTTGCGAGAGAAATTGGATGAAAAATCTTTATCCAAAGCCAACCTATCTACTTGAAGGGTCTGGAGATTATGTAGAAACCTTGGCCAGTTGTGCTTTTTTCTGAGTTTTAATAGTTTTAATACACATCACCTCCATGATAACATTTCTGAGTCTCCACAACCTCTAAAAGATTTATCTTTATGCACTATATTTTTCTTGGATAGGTGGACAACAGAGTTTCAGAGGAGATAAATTACATGCTTCAGACCACCTGAGAAGTCTGGAGCAAGGCAGGACTTTGCACATCATCCTTTTCAGGCCCCTCATTTGCCTGTTTTCAGAGAATCAGAAATAAAACATATACAAGAGCAAATTGCCTGGAGCAATACCACCCCAAATACAAATATTTACATGAATAGTTTTGCATAACATATTCCTATTCTGGCAGGGTATTTCACCCTTTCAGCTCCTCTCTGCTTCAGGTTACGAATACTTGAAATTGCCAAAACTTTGGGGCCTTTCTGTCTGCAAAGTAGACTGTGCATGTGAATATCACCAGGTGCTGCTGACAGTACAGGAGCCCCATCATCACTGCTGTGGCAGAGGAGGCTGTGCATGCTTTGGTTTTACACATGTAAACCATTTGCTTAGTACGACGTGAATATATTTTCTCAAATGCAAATAAAACCATTTCAACTTCTGCCTATGACTTCACAGATTTGAAAATCAAGCAGACTCATTAAGGAAACTAAATGATCTTTAAAAAGCTAATCTACTCAGCTCTGTTTTCCTGGAATTTAGGGAAGGGGGGTAACAACAGAATTCTCTTATCTAACCATGACTTGAAAGTATATAAAATGAGAGAAACTAAAATAGTTCCCAACTGTCACAAGAAGAAACGTAAGAAGAGTGTCAGATAAGTAATGTGTCGCTTCAGGGACAGAAAGATTATGTTTCTCTGCTTGATAAAATTGTCTCTACCTGGACAGATTTCCAATTGTGTCATCCACATTAAGGGGAGCATTACTAGATGAATTACTGAGGTCTACAAAATAGTCAGTGACACTACTGTCTAAACATATTCAGTGTGGAATATGACATTTAAATCAGGGAGGGAAGAACCTGTAAGACTTTGAGGGCTGCAAATCTTTCCAGCTATTTTGGAAATACTAGTTTTCTGCATATGTCACACCATCACATTCTTCCTAACAGAAAGTCTGGTTGCAGTCCAGTTACCTCTTGTAACGGGAATACCAAGGGACTAACTCATTGCAACTGTTTTTGTCTAGTGCAAGCAATGATCCAAAAAACTTTAGCAAAGTTCCTGAATGTGTGGTATCAAGGCATTTTAGAATGAAGATGCTTCAGTTGAATTTTAAAATTGAACCTGCAATATTTAATAGTGCTCCTGCTTTCCTAAATTTTCCGAAGTATTATTTGATTTCTATAATGAAAAAAAAAAGCTCTCAGTGAAATAATGCAGTTTGGCAAAATCAAGGCAATTTTACTTTGACTTCCTTTATTTTTCTGTCTTGCTTTTAGAGTTCCAAAAATTCCAGCCAAACCTACCATTTTTGTTCCAGTCAAAAAAAAACTACTTATAAAAAGGCATTTGCAAGAAGAGGCCTCTGTCAGCCTTTACACAGATAGATCACTGCATTGTACACAGCTCTGCCCCTTAAATTTTAAACTTGTAAAAATCTGCTGAAAACAGAGGTGAGAACCACTGATGAAAGGAGCAGTTTGTGTAACAATAACAGGATGTAGGACTAGCAAAGCGCTTATTATTTTTTGAGGGTGATAGTATACTTTTTTAGTAGCTATTAATCCTTTACAGGTAAAGCAGAATATACTGTCAACAATTAAAATTCTGTTAGCATAAAATACTGTCATCTACCCCTTATGTGCCATACATAACTCGTTGCCATGCCTATCCATGGTGACTACATCTCTACTAATAAAATAACTGGCACTGGCCAAGTGATTAATGTTCACTGACATTGTCAGCCAATTTTCCCTGCTGAGAGATAACTAGTTGGAGACAGCAGCACCTGGGAAAGAGCAGGCAATGAGGATTATGAGCTGTCCAACTGCAAGCAGCCTTCCCTCAAATAGGATGCAAACACATACTTCAGAGTTACCATCCTGTAAAGAAGGTGCTGCTGCCAATTCAAGCTGCTATACAGTTTTGAAGATAAAGGAAGATGTGGTCCCAAACAAGACCAATTGCTAGCTGAAGTAATCTAGCTGCAAACACTGCACACCTGTTTGATACCTTGATTCCTCTGAACAAAAACTACAAGTCAGGCTGCAGCCTGAGCTCAGTGACCTTGCTAGCTAAGCCCCACATATGAACATGAGTGCAACATCAGCGGTCCAGGAAGTCCTTCAGGCTCAATTTAAATTTTATCACAGCCATGAGTTAAAAACATAATTTGCTTTAATCAGTATAATTGTCAGAGTGCAAGTGCACAGCCGGGGGTGAAACACACAGTGTAGAAGACAGAAAATCCCCCCAAACACTTTGCTGACACTAGCCAGTGCCTAGGTGCTGCATTTTTCTTTTTGCAACAATTTTTCTTCCTAGTCTTTGCAACTGTTTTTTATGGTCTTCCAAGAAAGAAGAGGGCCCAAGTCAATGTTTTGAATCATGAAGCCCAGTTTCAGGACTTATGTAAATGGGTACCACTGCTACTAACAGAATTGTTTCTGCTTTTCCCAGTTATGAATCTGACAAGCAATCTTAGGATCAAAAGCCATTTCCTCATTCTTCATATAAACACAAAGAAATTTCTATTCTGGAGCCATTTTCCTTTCCTTTTTGCACAGCCATTAATACATTTTTTCTTTTTTTCCTTTTTTATTGGTTTTATTTTGTTTTGTTTTGTTTTTTGGTGGTTTTTTTTGGTTTTTTGTTTCATAGCTGCCAAGTCTTGCACAGTTCTATGTGTGAATTTATGCAAATTTCAGAATGTGCTAATTCACATATTTGCAAATTGGCAAGTGATTGGCAAACATGTAAATGAGCTCATTTAGTCATTTTCCTCTTTCCCTAAAATGTAGTTTAGGATCAGTACAGCTTTCCCAAGTTATGGCAATAAGGAGAATGTAATGCAACCAGGCAGGTCTTACAGTGGTTTGGCTTAGTGTAACCATGTGCCCCAAGTATGGGAAGAATGCTGAAAGCCAGCATAGGCTGCTAATGCACTAAGAAGATCTCCAGATGTGGTAGGAAGGCATCAGGGGAGTACTTAGAACAGCTGCAGAGTATCAGCAGTAAATGGGTGTGGATGTGATCATGCTTAGAGTGGTCAACAGCTGAGATGTCTGAGGGTGCAAGGCAATTCTGGCTGTGAGGGGAGCTAAAGAACTGCTTTCATTGCAAGTGGGCAGCATTTTGGAATATAGTTGATGACCCCAGATGAGGGAAAGATGGTCTGACAGGGAAAGGGTATGGATTAGGAGGTATGGTGAAGAAAGTCACCTCTTGATTTTTCTGGTAGAGCCTAAGATTTTGCTCTAAGATGAACAAGCAGGAAATGGAGTAGGAGTGGATATGTCTTAACACCTAGGCTCCCACTTGGCTGGTGTTGCTCCGAACTAAGTAGCTCCTTTGGCACCGGTCTCTCAAGAGCTCCTGGCAGCAGCTCCTACAACCTGCAAATTGCAGGTCACAGTGAGGGTAGGACATAGCTGCTACATGGGGGCGAGCCATGTCAGATGTTCGGTGGTAGGCAACTCCCTTAATTTTCACTCTTACCAAGAGTAACTTACTGCTTTTACATGAAGGGTAGTAGCTCATGGAGAAAATGCTACTCTCCAGTTTTTCCACTGGTCACAGCACAGAAAAGCTGGGTGCAAAATGTGTGCTGCTGAACTAAGTTATACCAGCATTTCCAAGGTTTAGGGCAACCTCTGATCTTCTCCCTTTATTTGACTGAGCCAGAAGACATTTGAAGCCCTTCAACATTATCTGCGAAATCATACTTTATAAGTTGAGAAGTTCCCAATGACTGCTAATTCCAGCCAGCACTACTTGGGTCACCTTATCTTAAAACCAGCATGTTTGTAGAAAGCTGTATCACATCTAAAAGTGAGAGTGACAAAATCAGCAGAGAGTAGAACTAAAAGGTTAAACAAACCAGGATCAAGAAACCAAACAGGAAAAAAAATGCCAGAGAAATTGTACCATTTATCTTCAAATTATCTAGGGCAGCTTGCCCTAGAATTAGCTAAATTAGCTTCATTACCTTCTTTCATATGGAAATATTGTATGAACAATAATCTTTCTGTGGCACTCAGGTAGTTAAATCCACACAATTTGCTTTTTGAAGCTTGGATTTTGCTGACTTTATTTCAAGCAATCAAAAGTATCTAATTTGCATTCACATTCACATTAGTGGTCCATATGTTAGCCCTGTTTAAAAGCTATATGCTGCATTCATTATGAAATACTTGGCTTCCTAGCTTTATCCTTTTACTTTGAAATTATTTTGATAATATTGCAACTCTTCTTTTTAGGCTATTTTCACATGCAAGGGGTTTTGTGTCATTTGGTTCTTTTTCAAAGTCTTCTAAGGGAAGGGCTTTAAAATTTTTGTTTACAGTGTTATATGGGTACTTGCAAATTGGCAAAATATCTCTCTACCATCATTTAATACAACCATGTATTATTCCTCCTACCTAAAATTTCATTAAAATATCAGGAGTTCAGTTGATCTCTGCATAAGTTTTCAGACCACACACGACATTGTTAATGCCCTTCACAGTTTATCATGCAACTCACTGGACTATATCAGTCTTCATAATGATAAAATTTAGCTACATTACGTTATTGTTCTTAAGTTTCTTTTTCATTGTAGAGCACAGAGTAAGGCATTTGCTTTTTAAGGAGTTCATAATCCAAATGAAATAGAAGTAAATTCACAGAACTAAAAAACCTGAATCATTATCAGATGAAATACTCTGACTATGGTCAATAAAGACTGACAGACACAAGAATTAAATCAAGGTCTTCCAGGATGTCCTGCTCTGCCTAGGATAGAAGACTACCTACCATATACTCTCACCTATCTCATCAGATCATTACTTTTCAGTACTTGCTATTATGCGTGCATTAATACCATCACCAAAGTTTTACTTCCAGAATAA
The DNA here is from genome assembly GCA_013399875.1 of Gymnorhina tibicen. Classification (NCBI taxonomy): domain Eukaryota; kingdom Metazoa; phylum Chordata; class Aves; order Passeriformes; family Artamidae; genus Gymnorhina; species Gymnorhina tibicen. Next base: position 5,752 of record VXAZ01000054.1, read on the forward strand.
TGTTTTTATTCACTGGCTTAAACATGGAACTTCTAATGTTCATAGTTTGAGAAACAAATCCTATTTCTTCCCATAGAAAACACTGATAGATAATTTCCCCTTGGAGACTGATCCTCATACCCCTGAAATCTTGAAAGATAAACTCCTGTTTCTTCATGTTCACTGTGGCTTCTGACAATTGGAAAATCCTTTCTCCCTTCCTCCACAGAGCCTTTGGAAGCTCTCTTGATGTCCTAGAAGGTGAAAAATAATGAGTTTTCTGCTATGAAATGAACATCACAAAAGGGTATCCGTTGAATATGAGACAACCTGAAGTAAACACCTCAAAAGAAAAACAAAACAACAACAAAACTCCATTAAAAATCTAGCGATTATAAAAAAATTATATCCTTCATTGATCTTAAATCTTTACATGAAATCTGTTTAAGCAAGAGTTTATTGGATGGGTGAAAGAGAAGCAGAAGGTTGCTTAAACTAATTGTTTCTGAGGTACAGAGTTTAAAATTATTAGGTTTCTCAATCTCTTGCTTGAGTGAGCCTCAACCTGACACCATTAACAAATTTACATGGTACTCCTGAGAATGAATTGTTGTTAATTTTTACATTTACAATTTTTACATTTACAATTACTTCCCAAGTGCAAGGACTACATCTTTCATAACAACAGTTGCATATGGGAGAAGCATGAATAGAAACCATTGGGTTATGATGGCACCCATCATGGAATCAGAAATTCAAGGAATAAGCTTCAAATCCCACCTGGTTATGGGGAAATTTGAGAAGAGACCTTGAGTATCCCATTATGGGGAAGGGAAGGGAAGGGAAGGGAAGGGAAGGGAATTAACACATGAAATATAAAATACCCAATTATGAAACCTGTGGTACATAAATGATTACAAAATCACCACAGTGCATTTCTGTTCATTGTGGGCACATCTCTGGCACATAACTATTTGAAATAAAGAGGAAATACTGCTTTTTATCAGTAGACTACTGTTGCTGTGCCTGGTTTCTTGCAGTGGCATGGCAGGCCGCAACCTTCCTGAGAGCGCCGCAGGGCATTCCTAGGGACAGTGGGAGAACCACTTTCCAGCAGCCTTTCGGCAGCCTGAGCTATCTCAGTTAATTGTCAGCTCACAACAACGCGGTGGCAGTAAAGGAGGCGAGAAGGCTCTCATGCATGGAGACTGCAGCAGGTCTTTATTCCATGCTAACTCCCCAAGGCCTAGGACCAGCACACGTGCCAGCCCCCATAGGCAGAAGGCTGGCACATGGCTAGAGCCCAGAGAGAGAGAAGCTGGTGGCTGGCTGAACCCCAAGGCAAAGAGCGCTTCCTGGGATCCTAAGTCCCTATCTTGGGGAACAGGGGGGCGGTACAAGGGCGGAGTTAGGATAACAGAGCCAATAGGGAGAACCTGAGGGAGTGGTTTGGACTAGAGATGGGGGAAGGGAAAAGCCACATGGAAAGGCAGGCAGGGATATGAATAGAGGTACACAACAGACTACTTCTCTGCCTTTTTTTGAGAAATAGAGGTCTTTACAATGCCTGAATGCTATAATAATATGGGATAAATTATAGCTCACTTTCTAGAGGTCTTTGAGCTAGGTAATCACAAATAATGATCCATAAGTTGTGAGTTTTTCAACAGCTCCATTTATGGTATTAGGTTTAAGCACATCATGCCAAGCTTTAAGTCAAGTCAAAAAAATCATGCCTGAACTCAATGTGCATAATAAACTGACTGATCTTTTCGTAAGTGCAAGAAAATTTAGCAGTACTTAGTACTGACAATACATTGAATCCCCCCTCCACCAAAAGCCCAACAGTTTAGAGAGTGTAGGCAGAAAGCCAAAACAACACTGATTCAGTACAGTCCAATTGCAGTTGTGGGTCTATTTATGGGGGCCAGTGGGCCCATAATACAAGGGATAGAAATCCTCTCCAGGTTAGACTGAACTAAGAAGACCTTTCCTAGGATGCTGTTTCATTATGCAAAATGTATCCCAGTTCTGCTTCCCCAGTTGGCCTCTCTGCCCCTTTATTACCTTATCTGTTCTTCCCTAGAAAATTCTCCCTTCCCCACTCTCCCATTGGACCTTGTTCCCTGCCACTCCCTCAGATTGTCCCATTGGCTCCGGTACCCTAGTCCTGGCTACGTACCGCCCCTGTCCCTGATGCTTTCCCCGCCCCCGTATATAGGCTGGAACTTTCCATCCCCTGAGGTCTGTGGTCCCTGGTGCCCTTCACGTGGAGGGCTGGAATAAACCTCTGCCATGGAATTCCACACAAAGACTCTTCCTGCCTCCTTGCCTTCGGCTTGTCGAAGAAGCCAACCGTGTGCGTGTGTGTGTCTGTGTGAATGCAGCGGCTGCTGAGCGACTTTCTGCTAGAGTCGGTTTCGGGAGGTCATAGCACCCCACCAGAACACGCCCCAGACCCCGACATCTATTGGCCCAGTTTTCTGGACAGGTGTAAGTGAAACCTGGTAAAAATCAATTAGGCTGAATATTTGCTATGGTCAAAGTAATGCTTTTCTCCTAGCATGTGTTTGCAAATCTCATATGAAATACAAAGTGAAATAAAAAATGAAATGTTAATGTTTGGGTGGGGGGGGAGTAGAACAGAAAGGCAAAAACTTCTTCCTTCCACTCTATGCATTCATTGGCTCTATGCAGTTGTCTTAGGCAGAGGCAATATCAATGTACAGGTAGAAAAAAAAAGAATATTTAAGTTAGGGGAAACACTCAAGGTAAACAATGTAATTCAGACGTAGGTGTATTGGGGGAGGGGGCAGAAAGATAGGCATATATAAATGAGCATGTAAATTAATCTTCACTAACACTGAAGTCATGTCCAGATACAAACTTCCAGTGTTTCATTTGTTTGGCAGCTGAGTTATCCCAGCTACAGACATCAAACCAGCTCTGGTCATAAAAACCTGACAATAACTTCCAACAAAATCCATGTTTAGCCTTACATGAGCCTTGAAAAAATTCATGCAATTCTTTTAATTCTCTGTGTCCCTGTGTGCACATACTGCTTTGCTCCTGTGAAGTATAAATACTAATGCTTCTCTTTTTTTCTCCTCTGGGGTATTTCCAGTTTAGAAGAAATCAAAAAGAACAGATTACTGGCTAAAATGGTGTTAGCATGAAAGTAGGGTGAATGCTCCAAATTTGGACTGTCTCAAAGAAATTACCATATTGCTGTTTTCTTGCCATTTTAAGTCACTAAATTGGGATCACAGTTATAAGGACCCGACTGTATGTTGGTAAACTGCTTTGGATAGTCCAGTTTTCTGTGACTGACTGAGTATCCTCTTGACCTCAAAAAGTCCTATTTTTTATTGTGCAATTTCTGTATCACATATGCTATCCTCTGCTGCCTAGAAATACATTTCATCAAAACAACACAAACATCTACATCTGCCTTGGGAGTAATGTAAAAGGTATACATAAAGTAGAACCTTCTCCATTCACAGCCCTTAAGCTAGGATTATGCTGCTTTCTTCCATACGTCCCTCATTAAATTTCAGAAGATAACAGCACTATCAGCACCTATCCCCCATTCTATTCTCCTGTCTTACGAATCTGGCTATGTGATTCTCCACTGCTCAATGAACACATCAGATGAATCACTTTGTTGACAGGTAAAAAAATATGTAGTTTAGGAGTGTTAATGATTTTAAAGGTCCGGTCCTGCTCCTGTTGCTAGCAATCTCTTCACAATGAGGCAGAGCTAAAACTGACTGTGAAAAGATAGATTGTGTGGCAGATCCTGTGTTTTATAGTAGGAATTCTGTGTGCTTTCATACTTTCAGTTTCGGGTCTCAAATGTTCTCCCCATTTCTCTTCTACTCAGTGTGGAGAGTGTGAAGCATGCTGTGATCTCACTGAAAGTACATAGCCATAAGTACATAGACAAATCTGGCCTATAGGTCTTAAATGCTATCTTTATAGTATGGGAGAGCTAGTTCCACATTTAAAAGGTTCCCTTCTCAATAAAGCTATGAGACAAAAAGTAATGGCACTTATATATATATGTACTACTGCATGACATCAGAATTTACCTGAAGTAGCGCTTAATGCAGAACTAAACCACACTCCAGCATGGTACTCAGCAGCATCAGAATGCATGGAGTTCCTATAGAAAATAAACTGAGTCCTGTAAGTTCTGATCTAGCATAACTCTTTAATATAAGCACAGAGCACACCAAATACAGGTCTGTAGTTAAACTCTTTCTCCAGGAGTGGCTAAGTGCTATGGCATGTATACACATTTTTCACTGGAACTGTGTACCTTGCACAGGCTTCCTCAGAAGATGATTCTTCTGTTGCTGTTGACAACTTTTGAACCAGTTTAGGCCACCAAATCAAACAGTCATTGTTACAAAGCTGTACTGTGGAAACTGTGATCCTGTCAGCCACTATAACAGGTATCAGGAGAGGAGGAAACATGTCTACTGGTGGTTATCTAGGTCAAATGAAGCCAAGCAACTTAAAACAGGTTTCAGTGTGCACCAATTCTAGGACTAAGGAGGTTCAAATTTAGCTTAAGATCAGCTTCACATCCTCATCTTTCTTAAGCTTGAACTCTTTCAGACAAAGTGCAGAGTCTGTATTCTGATGCCAACAGAGGACTAAGGTCAAAGTTGAGAGTAAATTCATGACAGTACTGGGTGCTTTGGATGAGACAATTGATTTCCTGACTGATCTGCAGTTGTGGTAAACTGTGTCAAATGGAAAATGTCCCTTAGGTATTCCCCACTAGTTGCAATGTGTCCCAGGCCCTCCCTTCCCAAGTACCCTCCATCTACATCACCTTTCTTAGAGAAGGGCCTAGGAGACCTCTGAGGGACTTCTGTGACCAGAGTGTCACTGTTCAAGCAGCTGGAACTAGATGTTTCATATGGGACAGGAAAGGTGTAAAGTGAGGTGAAGAATGTAAAGTCTTGACTCTTAATTTTGCAGATCCTTACTTGGTATTTTAACTGCATACATAGATTTGCATCCTTTAGGTATTTATAGTATACAACAATTCTGTCATCACATCAACTTGTATAATATATATGTATTATAATAGACAATCCTCAGCTCACATTCAAATAAATAAACATTGACTTAATATAAATTTTTCTCTTACCATATCAGAACATTGTGTAATTAAATCATCTCACTGGTAGTGTGTACAGATGGCTTAATTTCCTGTAATACCCACTAAAGCTCAATTGATTTAGAGGGTACTACTAATCTATTTAAAGTTAAACCCACTATGGAGAATTTTTTATCTCGAAAAGGATTTGTCTCTTTAGTAGACTACCATTTCTTAAATGTTCAGGGAGATCAAAATAATTTGTCATTTAGAATTGCTAGTCACTTTAAAAAAAACCCAAACAACTTAATAAAAAATAACCTCAACCCTGCGACCATCAAGAAATAAGGCTAACATATGATCTCTCTACCTCTTGATAACCTTTCACTGTTAAACATTTCTGTCAGATGGAACCCAGCACTGAGAGTGAAAGCAAAGCTTAGTCTTCTTTCGAACACTGCTGTATATTTTTACACATCCATATTACAAGAGAAGAAAAAAAAAAAGGAAAAATAATGTATAACCAACTGAATTACAAGACAACACGTTGCATGAAAGTTTACAGCTTTTTCATGAAGTGAAATGTAACATCTCCAGAACCTGTGCACTGAGTTAATTTTCTATTTTTATTGTTTTGCAGCTTTAAAAAAAATGCCAGTTGAGTCAAATTAAGCTGTTGTGCAGTTGGCTTCTATAATTACTAGCAATACTTTATGGTAAGTTCAAGCAAATAGAGAGTTTTTGGGGGTTTGGCTTTTATTTTGTCTCTTCCTTTTCTTTTTCATTTTTTTTTTCCAGAGTAGTAGTTTCTTTTTGTAGAAACAATTATCATGGTAGTGCTTTCCAGCAAAGAAAAACATAGCCTGCAGCCATCCTATATTTCATTTTCAGTCCAGCAGTTTTAGAGAGGCTTTTTCTTTTCTAGCAAATGTACAATAAGTTGAAAACACTCCAAGGTGGGGTATCATAAAGCAGGCAGAGACAAACAAGGCAAAATGAAGAGGAAGCTCTCTTGGTCTGGATGACTCATTCCTCTTATGCTCAGACTTGCAGAGGCAGTATTTGTTCTAGCACTCATCAGGACTAAAATATAACCCCAGCCACTGTAACAACATTATTGCCACACCTGAAATAATTACAATGCAAGTCCATGAATGACAGACTTGTCATAAAGAACAAACCAGAGATACGTGGACAGCATTTCATATATCCAGAATGTGCTGGTTATTTGCAGCTCTAGTACCCCCCCTCTTTTAAAAGAGCATGGTGGAACTGAAAGGGTAAAGGGAATTGTGGCAAGGATGGTCAAGAATAGGATTCAGCTTTTGTATGACACTTTTTTTGTAAGAGAAATGACTAAATGACTGGGACTCTTTCACCCTGTCATGGGATGATCGTGTGGGTATCTAAATAAATCCATGAAACCATGAGTGCCCCTGAGATAAAGCAAACTATCTTCCGTCTTTTGAAGGAAGAAGCAGGGCATATGAAACAAAACTATGTCCTGTTCCACTATAAAAAGGAGGAGCCGGGAAGGATTCTTTTGATAGATTTTCTGATGAGAAATCAAGCACAAAGATGGCCATATTATATCTGAAAACTGTTGATTGAAAAAAAAGAAGGAACAAAAAAAAGAGCGAGGGGGCAAAGGAACAGAAGACAGGGGACAACATTACCACAGAACCCTGGCTATCTATAGGCATTGATTTGGCAGATGGAGCGTGTGTATTGTGAATCACAGTGCACTTGCGTAGCCTCTGTGGTGAGCTGGGCGTGATCTCCAAGTGGTGGTGGCAGGCAAAGCTGGGTGCAGGCAGCGGCTACGAATGACGGCTGGAAACTGGGTGCAGGTAGCGGCTACGAGCTGCAGACGGCAGCTGTGGAGCACAAGGTTCTCACAGTGACAAGCTAGTTCTCAGAATTGGCACAGCAGGGTGAAGCATGCATGGGCAGGGAAACAGGACCACAGGGAAGAGAGCATGAAGGTGGGAGCAGAAGGGGCCAAGCCGACCCTCCCAGTGATCCAAAGCAAAATAGACCTCGTGGTGTGGCAGCTAGCTGCCTTTATGTGCTTCCAAGCTCCCTCCCCCAGCTCGGCTTCGCGGGTCCGTTTTCAGCGGGCATTTTTGGCGGGCGTCCGGGCACTTGCCCCCCCCACTAGCAAGCACACATGTGTGGGGAGGGGGAGGCTGCTCGCAGTCTAATCATGGAAGTTTTCCCTGCCCTGATTGGCTGCGAGTCGAAGTCTCTCCAGAGATGAGGCTTCCCCCACTCCTGGCCACTTCCTGCAAGTTACACATGCACCCCCTCCTCCACATGCCTCTGACAATCCTGACAACTGGAGCTGAGGCAAACTAAAAATTGGCTTCTCACAACTAGCAACAAATTGAATTGGCTTCTCACAACTAGCAACAGCCAGTTCAAATTTAACTGAAAGAAACACTTCTTCACAGAGGATGTGGTAATATTGCAGATTTCTGTGTCAAAAGGTGTTAGAGATGCTAAAAGTCTGCATGAGTCAGAATGAGACTGGAAAAATTCAAAGAACAAAAAAAAGACCACCAACCAAAAAAAAAACCAACCAACCAACCAACCAAAAAACTCAAACAAACAAAAAATCCCACCCCAAACAAAAAAAACCCCAGCCCAAACACAACTGTGTAAGTAATCTATACAACATTAATGGAGCTGAGACAAAGGAATGACTGACCTAGCCTTCTCTTTACAGCCCTGGCATCTCCAATCTCATGCCAGCTAATGAATAAATTTTTCTGTCTGACCATACAGGAGCCATTCTAGCAATCACATTTCTACCACCTCAGACTGTCACTTATGGGACCAAAGCCCCTTCGAAGCTGGCAGCTCCAGTGAGCTGGTGGGTGCACCACTTGACTCCCTACACACACCATACTCACATTAGACAAGACTTCCTTGCCAACTCTGCCCCAGATGTGTTCTCAGACATGTGGATCCTTGTCTTAGTTTGAAAGACAAGTGTCTGCCAAGGAAGGTGGGAACCTCTCTTGGAATGGAAAATACAACCCTCTCCTCTCCAAATTATTATAACTTTGAAATTATGGGGCTTTCAGGCAAAGACATGGGAAAAGGAATAACAGTTCTTTACTAGTATATATATATATGTATGTATAATAAGACAAACAAACAACAACAACGGCAGCAACAACAAACCAAACCAAAAACCCAGTAACAGTGTCCTCTCGGCTGTCAGGCCCTTTCCCCTTTGCTGTAGTTACGGCCACAGCCGGCAGGGGCGCTGTTGGCTCCCGGCCGGGCAGGGCAGGTGTGATGATTCCTCTGTGGCTGCAGGGGGCGCTGTGGTGCAAGCTCAGCCACCTCTTTCAATGCTGTAATAGCGGCACAGCCAGTGGGAGAGATAGAAAATGGGC
>VXAZ01000069.1:9053-40604 GCA_013399875.1 Gymnorhina tibicen
CCATCATATACTGCAAAGACAGTTTATGTAGTACTTGAAATCTTAGCAAACCTCCCTAGAATTTGGTTAAATTAATTTTGAAAATAAATACTTAGAGTAGTAGAATCAAAATTCTATTCAGATTTTCATCTCACTGTTTGAACTGCTTTTTCTGCTTTGATGGTTATTTCTTTGTCCCTGGTTTGAGTGAAACCCTGGTATCCCTGGTTTGAGTGAATCAGTGGAATCCATTTGATTCTTCACTTAGAAGCATCTGGCATTGAAAACAATATATGTCAGCTCACTCAACTCATAGGAAAAAGAAAGCTGATTAAAAAACCATCTTATGGCTGATCTGTCTGATACCTTGGGAAAAAAACCAAACCCGCACCTTGTTGGTTATGAAGTCACTGATCACATTTTTCAGCTTTCTACATCCTCTGTTTCTATTAAGGTTGCATATTAGCTAGACTGAATGATTTGCAGTAATGCATGAATTAGGTTGTAGGAATTCAGAGGAGAGTAAAATGAGATTTTTTTAGTTCTCAAGTCATTCAAAGATGGGTTGAAGGCAATGATTTTTCATTGTGGTAGATTTTGAACGCTCCCATCTTTCTCCTCCACAGGTTGCTAAAGGTAAAGACAACCAAACTGGGAGAAAGCCATGACATTTTAAAGTATAATTTTATCAAATACTTTTTACAAAAAAATATCGAGTTTGCAAACTAGAAATTTAAATTAAGAGTATTTAACAGGTTGTGGCTCTGGCCATTTCTTATGGTTGTTAACATCGGAAGCATATTTCACAAACAGGTGGGAAGCTCAGGTCTTTGACATTAGCACAAATCAAAGTCATCAAGTTGCATTGATTCCAGGAGTTTTAAACACATCCTTATCTTTCAGCTGGGAGATTGGTTTATAATGGCTATCAGAAACATTTGTAAATACTTGTAAGAAATTATCACTGTACTCTTCTGATAATCACTACTTGTCTTTAAAATCTGTATATTAGCAGGGCTGAGATTTTGTTTTGTGGAACCATTTTATTCTGGAGTTTCATCTTACACTGAAAAACAAATCCAGTACATTTTGGGCAGTATGGAGCTGCTACTTTTCTTAATTTTTTATATCTAAATAGGATTTTATTATTTCATATGACTAATATATAAGTAAGAGGAGTTAAGCAGTAATAGCTTTTTGACTGTGATTCTGCAGTTTAGTTCTGATTAATATTCAGTAAATAATCGATTTCTAATTACAATCAATTTCAATTTAATTTTGAATTAAATAGGCATAGTCCATGGTTTAAAAACATGCTTGAGTCTCCTTTTCATTAGCTACACATAATTCAGGCAGACATTCAACTGTCATTAGGCAGAGAAAGATTAGATTTCAGTATCTGTGTTTTTGTTTGAAATATTATTCAGATACACTTTGCAGTTTGTTTTGATTAATACTGTCTACTACTGAGACCTTGAATTACGTGGAAATTATTGGAACCATGTTTTTGTTTATTTTGAAGGAAATAAAGCATTGAATTGTGATGAACAAAGTTCTCTCTTGGAACAGGAAGATAACAAAGAGCCTACTCTGATTGAAGCAATCTTCACAGTACTGTCTTACTGTACTTTATCACCCAAATCTCTTGGCATTGCTTTTGAGTCCTACATGGAAAAAGAGCTGCTGTGGAATTGCTTATACAATATGACAGGTATTTAATTTATTAATAAGCATTTCAAATCTGATGTTAAGTCTTGTTTGTTTTCAGTCATATAGTGAATATTATTTTTACCCTAACAAATCAGGTGAAATTATGTTAGCTTACTTAAAAATTACAGTATTATTAAAGGGTTTTGTGCAGTGGGGCCATGGTAGGAGTGGTGAAAATTTTGAGGAATGCAGAGGTTCCAGAGCAGTGTTGGACCTGGAGTCTGATTACTTTAAGTATCTTTCTTACCAGCAGACTGGCTGCAGAAGGTTTTTGTAGGTCTCTACCAGTAGAGTTTCTTCGCCTCTATGCGTTTAACAGTTCCAGACCTTTGCCACAATTTAAAAGTAAGGAAGCATAGAAGGAGAGTGGAAAAAGAGAAGGAAGGACTTCTTCTCCTATTGAGGGAGAAATAATCTGATGAGCATATAGACTCTGGTGTCAAGAGGGGCAGCCTCTTAATTTTCCGTTGAGAGGGAGAGCTGCCCTCACAATTAAGAGCAACTAATTCTACCCCCAAGGAAAAACAGTATTCAACCAGAAAAGAGAGATGAGGTTTAGAAGGGTGGTATTGCAAATTATGGATTAAAAGCAGGAGGGCTCAAAAGAAGAGGAAGAAAATGGGAGAATGCAGGAGGGGAAATAGAATTATGAGTATCACAAAATAGAAAACAGTGATGATAAAAGTGCTCAGGTACTTCTCAGAGAAAAGTGGGATTGCAAAAAGTAGAAGTTTAAGGTGTAAGAGGAAGCTTCCAGAAAGACCATGATTTGATCAGTAAAAAGTAGAGGGAAGCAAAAGTATGAGCAAAGGATCTAAGGATCTAACATGTCAAAACACATCTCTGATATGCTCTGCAACACTCTGCCTGACAATTGCAGCTCCATGACAACGGAGAAACTGCAGTTTGCTGTGGTATTAAGAATGTGGAGAAGATTGATACTTGTTGTAATGTCAATAACTGTATTTAGGATGGTGTGTTTTGAACATGCAATCTCTGATGACATGCTGTGTTTCTGTTGATGACTATTATTTGTATGTATTTTTGTGTCCAAAATACCTTTTTTCTCCTTTTGTATTTGTAATATAACAGTTTGGGTGTCTAATGAATGCAACTTCATTAATACTATCAAGACAAAGAAGTAGAAAAAAGGTATATCTTTTTGCCTCATTGATGTGTAACAAGTAATTAAATGTTTTCCGCATAAAAAGGTAGACATCAGTCAGCTTAAACTGAATTTTTATAAATATATCAATGGAGAAATGAGAACAAAGGAAATAAATTGACTTTTTTTTTTGGTCAGTACTGCATTAAGATGGTACCAAGATGCTATATGGTTTTGTATTATACTCTTTCTTTAATTTGTAACGGACCAATAGGTCTAATTTATTATGAATCATAACATTACTTTTTTTTCCATAGAAATTCTGAAAACGCTTTCTGAAACAGATTTACATAAATGAACACACTTACTGAATATTTACTAATTCTTTCTTCTAAAGTTTCCAGTTTTGGTGAGTCGGAAGCAGAAGTTATCAGATGCTTGAAGCTGACTTTGATTAATTCAGTCAAGGGTATAGTGAAACAGATAATTTCTTTGATGCATTCGTGGGAGGCAACGGAAAACTATGGAACATACCAGCACAAGCAAATAGTTTCTGAAAGCTTACTGAAAACTGTTCCAAAGGAATGGAATTACACTCCTCGGGAAATGAAGAGAAAAGAATCTGGGAAATGTAGGTGAAATTTATACATAATATTTCTTTATATACAATACATCCTATAAGCTTGTCATAAGAACTTTTAACTCCTTTACTCCAAAACCGGACAGTTAGATTTTGTGAGTGTTGCAGTATGACAATGAACAAACTATTTCCAAACATCCTGTGGTGGTTAGTTGGGGTTTTTAAAGTACTTTGCATTAAAATTCAGTTATTCTTTCTTGAGGCTTACACCCATACATATACAAAAAAGGTTTTGAAAATAATCAGTATTGTAGTATTGATAATAATAGTACTGTAGATGTTTTCAGCATGTGGCAGTAGTCAGGTGGGATTCAAAACAAAGTGAAGAATAATGCCTATACTTAGGCTTCCTTGGCTATAAACAGTTTTCCTTTTGATTATCACTTCTTTATTCAGGACTGTCATTCATCCCAACTTTACAAGACAGCAATTTATGCTTGAATGAGAAAAAGCACCGAAACTGTTGTGGAATTTGCTACTGCTTGGTTGTTGAAACAGTTAGTAGAAAGAAATCATATTCAGAGTAGGAGGTGTTTTGAAGGTGATTAGATGTAAAGCTGATTTCTGGTGTGTATTTTCATAGCCCACAGTGCCTAAAGCATCCGTCATTTCAGGTCATGGTTCAGAAGGCTAACTTTTGGAAACATTTCATGATAAATTATTGCCACCTGATTATTTTCAGTACTGTAGTATATTCTGGCATGGAGTTTTGAGTATGTAGATTGTGGCCCAGCCAGGGCATCAGTCCACTCTTTTTTTTCATATATCTTCACTGCACTCTCATTTTAATCTAGAACTTGTATGGCTATTTTATGCTAATTGCTATGTGTGAACTGATATGCAAGCTGAGAGGTAAGACTCCAGGCTTCAAGACAATTTAAATTTGTATGTGTGATATCTAGAACTGATATGACTTCTTTCTTTAAGAAAAGAAAAACATTTGGAATGCAGGGTTTTCTTGAATTGGTTGGGGTTTGTTTTGGTGCTTTTCTAAATCTTGACTTAACTCCATGTTGTGGATCATCTTTTGCTGTACGTTTTCATTTTAGGTATGTCTTGGGTTTTGAGCAGCACAATTTCTCTGTAGTTACTTTTATAGCTACTTTTATTATCTGGAAATTTTAAAAAGCAGGGCTGTCTAGTGTAGATGCTTATATGAAAGATGATTAACTGAAGTTTTGTTGTTTTGAACATAGAAAGGGATTGATAAAAGACTAGAGATTATAAATGTATGTAATATTCTGATACATTTAGTGCAATGCTTCAGGTGTGAAGTTGAAAAAATATTACAATTTTAAAGACAACTTTTTACCATTCAGAATACCTGAGTATTGTCTTTCTCATTAATCCTGTAATGACTGTGCTGAGCAGGACTAATTGTTAAGAGTCACAGTCTAAGTTCTAAATTTTCTTTTAAATCATGTGATTGTTTAGGTTTTGTGGGATTTATGTGCAGAAACTATAATAGAAGTGAAACTACAGTGTTGAGTACTTAAGCTTTTTACCCATTTTCAGTACAAAAGAAAGTTAGAAATTATCATACAACATTCAGAAGCATACTATGTTAGAACTATAATGGTAATGTTAATCATATCTTTTCTTTCTATTTTTAAGGCTTCACAAGGCTTGCAGCTCAAGCAGTATCTATTGTAGTCAGCAAGTTACCTACAGTGATTGCATGTTTGCCTCCCCCAATTAAATACTTCTTTTTTCTGGCTGAGAGGAAAATGTCAAGAAACTTTGCTGAATTGAAAAAAGCTGGTCTGCTTGCCTGGAACTTGATTGTAATTATATGTCGGATATTTGAGGATGGAAATACTGCAGAATTTTTAACAGGTGCAACACTTGACAGATGGAGCAAAGAAAAGCTCAGTTTAGTTCGTGTGTGCTTAGAAAGTATTATGGGAAAACAGAAAAGTGGTCCTAAGCAAGTGACCCAGAAGATTATACAAAGCATTGAACAGCAAAGACCAAACTGGATTGAAAGCCAGTTGCTGAAGGCGAGAAAATTGAGCATAGACTGGTAAGAACATAGTATTTTTCAAATGCTATTGTTTGCTCTTTATTTTACTATATTATTGGCATGTATATGGCTACTGCTCAATTTTAAGGAAAGGAGATGAGCAGTGATCTTATATGAAGCGGATTAGTTCTTAATATTGATGGCTTCATACAATGGGTTTGTAATTTAAGTTCATTGCTGTAACAGTAAAACATGGTTGTTTCATCAGAACAGTGGGTTCACAGTACTACAAAACTTCTTATTTTCTTGATGAGCCAAAAATGTGGACAAGTCCGTTGTTATAACTTTCAAAATGTTAACAGGTACTAAATATATTTATAATTTAATTTTACTGTGGTGAGTAAATTAAGAGGAACTTTGAGAAGCTTTCAGTGTTCATCTGTGAATAAAAAGTAAGCAGACTTCATTCTATAACATATCAAACCCTGATGAGGCAAATAGGGTGTATCAAAACAGGACAAGCAGAATATCCTGCTGTGCCTTTCTAAGAAAATACCAATTTTTCCTTCAGATTTGACATTAAGATCTTTACAGTGATTTTTCAAGGAGTTGTGTACATGTCAATGTGTTTGTAGTCCAGTCTGTTTTAATGCTGCAGTCATGTATCATTCTGTAAAAATACCATTCATCAACTTTGCAATATTAGATTTCTTGGAATTACATGACTTAATGAATTAAATTGTAACTGCTGAAAGTAAGATTGCTGGTTTTTTTCAATGAGTATTCTTGAAGGTTGCAGTTGTTGCTGTCATGTCAGGATTTGTCCATATAAACAAAGGATACAGTGATTTTAGGTTGGAATCACTGATACCAGTGAAGAGGCTTTCATGCAGTGCTTTAAGGGGCAGTGTCCTGTTTCTACGAGCAGTCAGTTAATGTGGGTAGCAGTAAGCAGTAATAGTGCCACACAATCGCTCACTGACATTGACCTTTGTTATCTTTACATTTCCATTTAATTCTAATTTACAAGATCTAATCCAGTGATTAAAAGATTGAAGCCAGATGCCAGTGACTGAAGGAGTTGTAGAATAAAAAACCAGGATGATAATTTGTAAATTGATGCTGAACACAATGGTCCCGTAATACAATTTCCAATGTCACTGAGACAATAGGTACTTCTTAAAAAATACAAATAGAGGAAGACAGTATTCTGGATAACCTCTAAAAACTAAAACTTTAGTTAAGATGCATATCTTCTGAAGCTGAGAATTTTAAGTTAATGTACTACTGTATTTGCTTTTGTAAAATACCAGAAAAATGCTGTGTTATACATGAGGTATCAGGTTGTGGAAAGTGAACATGGCAAAATGTTTTCTGTATGCATACAGTGTCAACCAAAGAGAAAACTAGCTTGTGACTAGACCTGGTAATTTTAAACTTAGGATAATGAAGAATACATTACCTGCTCTCCAAGTGAGGAGTTATTTGATCCAGTTACGAAATTGACTCCTCTGACTTCAGTTGCATTTCTGTAATAGAAGTCTAACATGAATGTTATTTTTCCGTTTTTCATTCAAATATTATGAGTCAATATCTGGGGAAAAAAAGATCCAGTTTATAAATAGCTGAGATATGAAATGTAGAGATAAATATTATTATAAATACAAATTACAGAACTAATATATTAAAGCTGAAGTTCAAATATTCAATTAAAGTAAATAGCGGCCACATAATTACTAAACTAAAAGCAATCTTTTGAGAGGAGATTTATGATTTTCATGTGATTTGTTTGAAACAGAAATTAGTATATTGGAAAATCTAAGTTGGTATTATGTAACTGTTCAATAATTAAATTATTTTCTGAGGTAGCTGTATGCACATGCATATATGTATTCATATTTATAAATATTTATAGACTTCTAATAGATACAGCATGTGAATGAAAAAAACCCTATAAATTTCAAAAATTTATTTGGGACTCACAGAGCCATAGAAACATCTTTGAAGTGCAGTGGGTTTTTATAAGTCTAATTCTTGCTTGATTTTGTGTTATGTTATTGCTATCAGGACTGCTACTTACATAAAAAGTCTAAATATTATATATTAACTTAATTTTAAAGATTATTCACTAAAATAACCTTCACTTTATGATAACATCAGAGCTGTAAACAGTCACGTTAGATTCTGAAAAACACACATCCTGAAGAAAAGAAATGTCTGTCTTTGCAAAGTAATTTGTCGAATTGAAGATTATTGCTTTTCATCATGGTGACCCTGACCTTGCTGGCTGGGTGCATATACAGATTAAGATGAATGCAGTTATTCCTTGGCTGAGGTCTGCCTCTCTCAGGGCACATTCTTCCTAATGACATGATTGATAGGCAGTCCCAAATCCAGAAAGGAAGTCATTAATCATAGTGCTGCCTGAATCCAATCATCTGCTTCACCTGCACGGTAACGGGCAGTAAAGGATACAATTTGGGTGCTGGCACTGATACATTACTTTGTCAGAGGTCCTTAGCTTTTTCAATGTTAGTCACTAAGAATTTTGACAAGAAATTCAGGTTGTATCTGTACGTGGCATCAAATACCAGCCTTAAGAGTGCTTTAATTTAAAGATCAATTTCTTTGAAGCTTTTCTGTAAGGTAGACCATAATAACAGAGTATCACTTACTTCCATTCAGCAAAGAACAAAATTATAGTTTATATTTTGAAACTATTTGCTCTGTAGGACGTTCTGAAACTGCATGTGGAAGCAGTATCAGCTTTAATGTCCAGCAGCTGTGCAGCATTTCAGACAGCCTGCAGGTCAAACAGCAACTTTCAGACAGACTGACTTTGTAACCATGGCACACTTTCAACAGTAAACTGCAACCACAGTGGTTTTGTTTTCAGGTTTTTGGGGGGTTTTAGTGTTCTGTTTTTTGTTTTACTTCTAAAACAATACCATATTGATTTTGCTTTTAATTGAGAATGCTTCTTTGGTTTATTTTAAATTAATCCGCTAGTGTCTGTAGAAAGGACAATATATTCTTGTTAATCTTTTGAGTTCTTGACACATACATGTCAAATACCTGTGTTGCTCTGAGGAAAATTTTAGTACTTTTTCTCTCTTAGACTTTATCAGTAACAATACTAAGATAGTAACTTGTCTTTATGTGCAGAGAGCAGTCTGACAATGATCAGACATTTGAATGCACAATTGCGGAGGCATTTGGGAATGTCACCTTCAGATATTCGTTGGTAGAAGTTTCACAGAAATACAAAAAAACCCCCAAGGAACAGTATAGGGCAAAAAATGCAACAAGTGGCAAGTAGGTACCTTTTAAATGGTTAACAACATACCAGAGGAAAGAAAAATACTTCAATTTAAAACTTCTAACCTATACTTAGAGTAATGGCTACCTTTCTGACATGTTAATTAGGCTTTAATATGTGCTGTGACAGGCAAAGAAAAATGCACAAGAGATCGAATGTAAATGCCATTTCTAGTCGCAAAGATACTTCTCTAGTCGAAAGAAAAATATTTGCTACTTCTATATCCTTAGAGTAAAGAGTGTTTTATGTGTTCATCTTTCTGATTGAGGTGATTAAAATTAGTATATTAATGTTATTTAGCATGTATTATGTGAGAGATATACGTACAACAACATTTATGCAAGTCAAGTACTTCCAGGTTTTTCTGAACATGTAGTTCTAGCTGAGTTTGTATTAATATTTCACTTTTTAGAAATTTAACTTAAGACTGTATCTTTTCTATGTTCTAGTGTCTCAGTCACAGTTAAAGGTGCACCGTTAGAGGAAGGAGGCACTGAACTTGGATTCACTGAGCATGATATAAACATGATGGTCCTGGATATCTGCCACAAACCAGGTGGTAGCGAGTACCTGAGGCAAATTTATCACATCATCCGGCTCAATGAGGTAGGGAAACGGCCTTTTCACAGAGCAATTAGGTGCGTACTGGCCTGGGGCAGCGTCTGCTGGCAGCTAAGGGTTAGTCAAAGAGGTGATAATAGTTCTTAAAGTCAATATAGAATCCTGTATTGTATTTTAATAGAATCCATTTAGTTTAGGTTTTTGTGCATTTCTACAGAAAAGATTACTTTATAGGAAACACTGTAGATTTTATTTAGGTACTTAGACAGTAGTATGGCTCATAAACTTCCTTCAGTTTCGTGTTGTAGACCATAGATACATTTTGGAGTCTGAGCACAGTAAAAAAATAAAAATTAAAAAAATCAACGAAGGCTGTTGAAGAATTGACTGCTACAAAAAGTAAAATTACAGTGGTTAATTAACTCTCATGATTTAAACAAACAAACATACAACCCCTGTGGCTGTACTGAGGAAGTAAACGTATCTATATGAAATCTTACTCAATTTAGACAATTCTGTTCAGCTAAAGTGCTTTTAAAATTACAAGAAACAAATTCGGATTTATTTGCTGCATATGGAATTTTGGCAATGTAAAAGAATTATTGCATTATTTCTAAGGGTGTTCTAAATTGCCCCAAGTTACCAAAAGCATTCTGATTTTATTCACTTAAACATAGGTTTGTTTATAGTGTACAATAACACAGATCTACACAACTTTATTAAGAAAGTTCTGTTTATTAGCTTTAATTACTAAATTGCGTGAATGCATAAGCAGGTGCTGTTAAGATCATGGCAAGTATACAGAAGTGTTTACAATAAAATACAAAATAATGCAAATATAGGCAGAGGCCAGGATTTTTCTTTTAAAAAAATTGGTAGCCAAAACCCCGACTAGGCAGCTATGTCTGTAGGAGGGCCATAGAGAGCACCTTAGTACTGACACTGTGCTTCTGAAAATCAGATCCAACTGTTTAGTTCCTAAGTCCAGGCTTAAAAGCAACCTTTATGAATCTGTCTTCAAAAGCATTAGAAGCAACGTAAGCATATATGTAGAGATGGCAACCCAACATTAGTACAGTACAGAATCTTTTAAAGTTTCATCTCAACAATTAACTGGTTTAGGAAGTGAAGTGAAAATTATTACTGTAATAAACAAAACCTTTTCACCTGGAGCACATTCAGGATTACTCTTAGGTATAAAGGAGCGAGGAAAAGACCACTGAAAATAGCATATAGTCCAGCAGTTAGCACAGTTACCTAGGGGACAGCATATGCAGGCTCAAATCTTTTTACTTCGTGGTTTAGACCAGGGAATTGAATCTGCATCTCCAACATCCGAACTAACTCCCCAACCCTCCATACCATCAGCTATCAGCATGGAACTCCTTCTTTTTCCCCTGTTGGAGTTGTTTGCCTTGTAGAAATTGCGGTAAAAATGCATTCTATAACTTTCAGGGTCAAAAATAGAATCATACTCTAGTTGAAGGAATAGAATGCACATGCTGGGTTTTGGAGACCCTGATCGAAGATCTGACTCCTGTGAGTATTTGGTTATTTATACTAAGTGGAACAGCTCCAATAGGAGGTACAAGGCTGAGAGAATTAGCTGGAAGAGGGACTTCAGCCTGACTTCCCACATCCCAGGTGTCTCTCCTTGAATTTCTGCAGCTAGTAAGACCTTTTTTAAAAATAGAACATTTCTCAGTGGAAAAAACTGTATTGTTTTAAAACAGAAGAAGAAGAAAAGAGATCCTGACCAGCTTGACTCAGAAGGATGTAACTGTATTACTTTCAATTGCCTTTGAAAGCATTACATAACATTTTAAGCTTAGCATGGTATTATGATAATGCACTTTTCAATATTATTTTTCAAAACCTAAATTACATTTAATGTGCCTGACTATGAAGAAATAGATTTGATTGTCTATTCGAAGATCCATCCTTTTGTTTAAACGCTCTTTGGAATGTCAAGGGATTGTGTTCTTAAAATTAGTTTAGAGATCTTTATGCTACACTGCTTAGTAATCATGTGTAAATAGAGAACAAAATGAGGAGACAGAAAATTGTTGTTCTCAGTAAGATTCCTTAGAAAAGCAGGTGAAAAGGGACATGGATTCTTGGAAACTGTATTTTGAAAATAGATATATGATTTTATAAAAATTTATAATAGATACTGTAGTACTCCAAACAGCTTACAGTCCTTCATGCATTTTCCAAAAATAATAATAATTTTTTAAAGAATTTTTTAGTAATGACAACCAAAGAGATAACTCTTCTGAACGGTCAGGCTCAATAATATTCTGTGTACTTGGTTTGATGCCCAGTCAGTGTAGGGAGGATGTAGTTCACGAGTTTACAGTTGTGATTTCATATTTTCACATTTTTGAAACATGACCCTTTCAGAACCTACAATACTTGCTATACTAAAGGAGATCTTAGCGTAATGTATTTACTACTGTTGAATAAATCTCTTTATCAAAACCAAATCCACAGTATTTTATGAAAGACAGAAAAACACCCTTACTGAAGTCAGCTGTATACCACTTGAATTTTTCAAACCCCGGCAAGCAGGTGTTACTGAAATTGGTGAAAAGCTCCTTCCTAACACCACTGTAGCATTAAGAAGCAGGCGTTCTTTATTACAGCGCTGGATGCAGGAGGCGATATTTCCACCAAAATTGTGCATCAGAAAAGATCCTGCTTATATGCTGTATTTTACTTACATATTCATTGATTTTCCCAGAATAAACGTACATATGATAATCATTTCCTGAAGACCAGTAACATGTTCCCTACCCCTTTGCACATGCGTTCTTCTGTCCCGGGGGTCCCTCTGGTGGTCTCCGGTGGTCCCAGACCCCAAAGTTACCCGTTCAATGAACTGGTGCTGTTTTCCAAATACGGAGCTGAGATGGCGTACCTAGGCTGGTTCATTATTTTGTTAATGTTTAAGATGATCCTAGAGTAAGTATTGTGCCTCTCTGTAGACTACTGGTTTTGCAAAATAAGTATTGTATTTTCTCACCAGCTGAGCAAATAGTTCTTCATCTGGCAGCACATGGACAGCTATTTCCGGTATTGCTACTGAAAAAGCAACACAATCTGCTTCTGCTGGCTCTGTTACATCCAAAGGGCTGGGTTGCTTTAGTGCTATCTACAGATTTTGTAAAAATGCGTACATGGAAGGCAGTACATTTACAAAAATTTGGTAGATGTATAGAAATAGCTTTTAAATAACCTCCTTCACCTTGGCTCTAAAATCTTTGTTATGGCATAAAGTAATGAATGAATGGGGAAATTAAAATCCAGATATTCTTGAAAGCTGAGAAAAAATAGCTGAGAGGGTATGTTTTCACAGTTGGTTTGTGATGTTGTTTTAAGCAAAAAAAGTTCAATTTATTTTTCTTTTTTTGGTTGGTTGGGGTTTTTTTCCATAACTAAGACAATTTTGTGATTCTCTTGGTCAGACATGACATTTGGCTGCAACCAGCAGAGGAACAGACCTTCTCTTTCTCCTGTCCCTTGTGCTTTTCCACTCTCAGACCCCCGCTTTGTACTAGTACTAGAAATGATGTGGCTTGTTTATCTGGATGAAACCTTCTTTTTTTTCTGGCTGTTTTCACAACATATGCTAATGACAACACAAGGGAGAAACAGCTACAGTAAATGTGGACTGAAAGTGAACTTGTGCCTTTCAGGTCAGGCTCTAGTTGGGTAAGTTTAAACAGATGATGAAATTCTTCTTTCAGAAAGACCTACTGAGAGGCACAGGATGCCTTGGCAGGTAGTTTGTATGTTATTTCATCTCAGTAGTACTGCAAATAAGAGGAGCATTTGCATCCACCCGTCTTAATGACTCACCTTGAGTACTTGCTCAATGTTATGGACTTGATTTTAATAACAATAAGCTGTTTAATCACAGTAGTCCTTCCAGCAAATAGATGTGTAAATGTTTCATTATCTAGTTCTCCATAAAATGGTTCTATTTAATCAAAACACTTTATTGGCCTGCAATGATGATTTATTTACATAGTAGTTGAAGAAGTGAAAACAGAAAAGATTGTGTCCAAAATAATCATGCATCTGTTACAGTATGGTTTCTAAAGCTGCAATGCAAATAATAAACTACTTCTAGTCCTTGAATGCTTAAGCAGCTAAAAATAGCTTTGAAGAGAGGGAGAATATTTATTTCATGTGTTTAAATAACTGGTTAGAACATGTTCCTCAAAGAAATGATTTATAGCATATAGTAATTGTTGAATGTTTTCCAAAAAGTTTAATTCAAAAGACATACAAAACATTCGTTGTTCACTTCTACATATACCTAACACACACACACAAACACATATATATATAATAAATGAGAACATATACACATAATTTGACAACAGTTTCAAGCAATGGGTTAGATTGTTCTGTTTTGCTTCAGCTGGGTGCATATTTTTGGAGATTATTTCTTGTTTGTTGTAAAAATGGTGATATTCTTAAAAAGTTATCTATTTTTTAAGAGATTGTTTGTTCCCCACTGTATTAAAAGGAACTTCTATCAAGCATTCTGTAAACTTATGCTTGAAATGTTGGCAAATTTCACTTAGAAAGCTAGGTGGCCTGTATTAATCTGTGGTTGTTTTTCTTCCAAAAGGAATATTTGAAAGAGCAGCTCTCTTGCGAGAATTTTTCTGAAGATGGTGTTACCTCAACTCAATGCCTGCCTTTGACTCTGAAGGACAGAGAAGAGCAGCCTGACTTCAACCCTTTCCAGGTGTACAGAAAATCTTGTGCAAAAGTATTCAATCAGGTTTGTGAAAATCTGAAATCTTGTTATAGTATCATTTTTACTTCTTGGTCTTATTATGATCATGATAATGACAAAGACTGAATGAATGAAAATGGAATTAATTACATGTGTTCACATATTTGATGAAGCAGAAAGGAATATTATTTCTTGGGAATCTAATGAGGGTACCTTCTACAATATCACAATGTTCAAAAAGCCATTACCATCCTTTTCTTTTATCGTAATTATTGCATGTAAGAGCAGTTTGCATTTACTTATACTTTCTGTGTTCAGTATGCTGAAGGAAAGCCCATAGTAGCAATGACATTTATTACATCTGTGCAATAGTACACAGGGTACATAGTCCTTTGAAAACTCATGCCAGAACTCTTAAGTTCACATTTAGAATCTTCCTGATGGATCTTTCACAGAAATGTTGAACAGTTAAGTAAAGAATGTTTTGGAAATATAAAGATTTTACAGAAAAGTGAGACTTAACAGGGGTAAAACGCACGCACACACACACACACACACACACACACACACAAAACCAAACAAACCAGACATCCATTCTCTGTTTTTCTTTATGTCGTGCTTGTAATATATAAAGGATTATAATTTACTTATAGAATTTAGTTTCCTGATAATGGAACAGATAAGGAAAAGAGATCTGGTTGCCTAAATCTCTGCTGGAGCAACCCATGACCATCTCATTACACAAAATGCTAAATAGTTTCTGATATCGCTTTCATACTTAAAAAATCTTACATCATCGTTTCTCATATATTCTTAATACATCATCAGTGGTTTTGATTCCAGCCTTCAATTCAAATATTTGAAATTAAATGGTATTACAGTGACATGAAATTCGCTTTACAGACTTGTGTAGAAATGCATCCTTTTTCAGTGCAGCTCTGCTTATTCACTGTGTAATCTCCTAGCCCAGTTTTGACTATTTTGGTCTATTTCATCAGTTATATTGCTGTAAAATAGATTTGTTTTTCTTACTTATTTAATGAATGCTTTAATGAATCATTGTCATGTTGCAGTAAAAGTGTTACTATACTGAAAAAGGAGACAAATACGAATTCCACAAGGCTTCTCAAGGATTCTCACTCCATAGAAACATGCTTTATAGAATCCTTGAATCAATAAAATCATAGAATAATTTGAGTTGGAAGGGACCTTCCAGTCAAGAATTACAGAACCACAGAACGGGTGAATTGGAAGGGACCACAGTGGGTCATCTGGTCCAACCTCCTTGCTCAATCAGGGTCATCGCAGAGCACATGGGCAGAGAATTGTCTCCGGATGGTTTGTGAATATCTCCAGTGAGGGAGATTCTACAGCCTCTCTGGGCAATATGTTCTGGTGCTTGGTCACCCAGGCAGTACAGAAGTTCTTCTTCATATTCAGCCCAGAAAGCCAACTGTATCGTGGGCTACATCACAAGAAGCATGACCAGAAATTCAAGGGAGTTGATTCTGCCCATCTGCTCCATTCTGATGGGACCCCATCTGCAGTGCTTCATTCAGCTCTGGGATCCCCAGCACAGAAAGGACACGGATCTGTTGGAACAAGCTCAGAGGAGGGACACCAAAATCACTGGAGGGATGGAGCACTTCTCCCATGAAGAAAGGCTAAGAGAATTGCAATTGTTCAGCCTGGAAAGGAGATGGCTTTGGGGTGACCTAATTGCAGTACTTGAAGGAGGCTTACAAGAAAGGTGGAGAGGGACTTTCCAAAAGATTATTTGTAGTAAACATTCTATGTATTCTGTGCTGGTATATGTAAAAATCACTGTATATCATCTACTCTTTTTGTTGAGGAATACATTTAGTGAAGACAGCTCAGTGTAGAGTTACTGGGCCAGCTGTAGATTGAGCTCTGGGGGGCGGGGGAAATGGCAGGAGCCCCAGGCAAGAGACCATGAACTGGCCTCATATCTTTGCACAACAAAGTACCCGTGGCACCAGCCAGATGACTACACATTCAGAGACAGGGCAGGAGCCGATGACTCAGCTGGAAAACACCAGGCTGTGGAGCGCTTAGACTGTGAGAGGGTATAACAGCCTGGGTAGGAGCTTGAGCTGTTACTCTGTCATTGCATCATGATAAAATTACTTTAAGCAACCAGCTGTCTGAGACTCTCCAATGGGAAACCTTGTCTGACTGCATGGGAGTGGAATGTGCAGGGAGTCAACTTAATTTGCCTGATGCGAAGGGGCCTTGGTGGTGAGAGTGTGACTGCCAGAGTGCTCCTGAATGGCCAAACAGGAAAGTTTCCTTAACAGTTTTCCTCTGAAGTTTTGGGGTTTTTTTCCCATTCATGTCGAATTTAGCAAGGTACTTAATCATTGTTTCTATGAATTTTACTGCTCCTGAAATAAGTACCACTGAACTGCTATTTTAAGATCAACTCGCATTTTTGTTGATCCTAAGTAAATTTCTTACCTTCCAACTGTCCAGTTCAGTAGCTGATTCTAGGAAGTGTGTAATTTCTGTTAACAATTTAGCCACTTCACTCTTACATTCTTGTAGAAGTCTTAAATAATCACCATCTGGCCCTAGTAACTTGTTGCTCTTGATTTTATCTATTTGTCCTGATACCTCAATCTGTGCTAGTGCTACTCCTCCTCTTTTATCTAGTAAGTTTAAGTCTAGGATATGCAACAGTATCAATCAATGCTAGAAAGAAATTATTTTCCTTTCCTGAAGTGCCTTTTTTTCAAACTAATCCTTTACTTTTCCACAGAACTGATCAGTCTGTGGATTTTTGTAAGTCAGAATTTTTATCTGGTATACTTAAAAAATTTTCTCTTTGTTTTCACGACTGTTTCTGCTGACTAGCTTCCCCTGTTTATCCCTCTTGATTTTACAAGTACTTCCTCCACGTGCATTCATCTATTTTTAATTCAGTGTGGAGTGTAGAATAGTGTCCTGTTTTCTACCACGTACTTCTTGCACGGTTCACTTAGTTGAATCTTTTCCCCTTATTTCTCATTTATCAGCTGTTCATTTTTCCTTATACATTCACTTTCCACTTTTACAGTATTTTGTTTTCTCTTGTTACCCTTATTTCCCTTTTGTACTCTGTATTTCACCTTTGTTTTTCTACTTTACTTAAACATGCATGCCATAGATGAGAGTTAGGGAGTAAATTAAGTAA
Organism: Gymnorhina tibicen; assembly: GCA_013399875.1. NCBI lineage: Eukaryota > Metazoa > Chordata > Aves > Passeriformes > Artamidae > Gymnorhina > Gymnorhina tibicen. Next base: position 26,277 of record VXAZ01000069.1, read on the forward strand.
GGAGAAGGAAAGTGGTAAAATACAGATGCAAGGAGTAGGAGGGATTGCACTGATTCTGCTATCCCAGACCAATCAAGTGCTGTCTATAAGAAGAAAAATATGCACTCCGAGTTGAACTTTACTGTTATTTAGGTTTATTTCCATTGTTTTAACTTGCTTAAACTTTTTTTTTTTTTACCTACTCAGTGCTATTTTAGTGTTACAACAATAACTTTGTATTTATTTCCTACCAAGAAGGTTGAATTATAGTTACTACTTGACAATTGCTGACAATGGAAAGGAATATTTTGCAACAGGATTTACTGGTTTGTAAACATAAGAACGTTGTGTGTGGTCTTTTGTCTGCCTGCTGTTATTGTAGATTGCTTTTATTTATTAAATAAGCGATATGGAGCTATATTTGTTCATATTTCTAGATTTAATGCTGTTTATAATAACCATCTGGTGACTAGAGTGCCTTACAAAACAATAGACAGCTAAACCTTCACTCTAATTATGATACAGGTTACACTTTGAATTCCAGCTATACCAAATTTTTCATGACAAACTTTGTGCTGACAGCAGAAAATGCAAATTGCTGTTACATAAAAAGTTACCAACTATTTTGCTTTTTGGACAATGAGTCAAACTCTCAGACAAAGTAGTTGATCAGAATGCTATCAACAGTTGGAAAAATAATGGTTCAAAAAACTGATTTATCTTTTTATAAATAGTGGCTATGTCCCTAATTAATTAATTAATTAATTGCTGTTTTATTGGAATAAAAACCTTCTTCTGTGGACATGATTGATAACATCTTTCCAAGTCCTCATTCTAGACCCGCCTCCTTGGTTAGTATATCACAGCTGGAGCTTTAATGTACTGATCATATTAATGCTGATTAATAACTAACTAGCTTCTTGCCATGTATCAACAGTCAGCCATTACTGAATGGAACTGGGATTGGTCAAGCTTGCTGCCAGGTTGGTTGGGACTGAATCAGATGGCCTTCAGGGTGCTGCTGACACACAGGTAATGGGATTTTGGCAAATAATCACATTTTTCTTTTGTATTTTTGACTTTGTAATAGTGAATACACAAAGATTTTACTGGTGCAATTTATAAAATAAGCTTTGCATTTCTTTTTAAATATGCAATTTAAAAATGGAGCAACTTTTTTTCCGTTGATTCATACTCAGATGTCTTTCAGTTCCTGCTTTGAAGAGTATAACTTGTTCTTTCTGTCTGAGACAGAAGTATATGAATATATATTGATACTGCACTTAAATAATGCTTTGGAAAAAAATTAGTAACTTTTGCAAACCAATTCTGCTCAGGGAAATTTCAGCACAGAATTAAGCAATGTTTATTCAAGTTGCAAAGTATCTTAAATTCATTTGGGAGCATGACAAGTGTAGCAAGAAATAGAAAGTGTTTCCTTAATAGTTTTTAATTAGTAAAACTTATTTTAATATTTTATTGCCTTTTTACTTGTAAAATGTAACTCCTAAATTTTTAGGAGTTAGGCCTAAATTTTAGTATTAGGCCAATATATTCGCAGCAGAATTGATACTTGTTAAATTCAGAAACAGCAGTTTCTTATATTCAGAAAAATTTAGGTGGAAATATTTTTTTAAAATATTTGCCACTTGTGAAAACTGGAAAACTTATATGTTGGAAACTAAACTAAGACATTCCCTTCTTAATTCTGAATCCTCCTGATGATACTTAATATGTTCCTATGAGTTATCTTTTGAACTGGACTGTTTCTCTATCAATTAGAGTCACAACTTCAAGTGTGTGAATTTGCATGTCGAAAATGTTTTGGGTTTTTTATCCCATTTTCCCAATTTATCACTAGCAGCCAGTCTTAAACATTTAATTCTTCCTTCTTTTCATATATAAAATATTTGTACAGTCTATTTCTAGTCTTCTGTCTTAATTGTGATAAGATTACTTCTTTCCCTACCCAAATTGTTCTTTTCCAAAAGTTTAATTGCACAAAAAGTCATGCCAGCAAAAGTTTGTTATTCAGTTCTCTTCTTGGTGTCCTCTCCTACCTGTTACCAGACAGAATGTGAAACTTCACAGACTTTAGGTGTTAAATGTCGGAGACAGTACAGTACTAATTTTTTTCTTTTATTGTTTTCCTGTTGATTGCTATCTCATGTCCTTCATTAAAAATGTAGTAGTTTGTCCTTTTAAAGAGACTGTCATAGAAACTCTTAGACTCAAACTGATTCTTGAACTTCGCTTCATGTTATTGTCATCAATATGAGCTAAAGGGAGCAGACGACTGCTGTGATTTGCAGAGGAAACATACTGTGTGGACATTTCATATTCGCTGTTCTCTTGAAATACATTTTATTTTTCTGTTGATCTTTTTATAGAGGTTAGAAAGAAGTCGTGTATGCCTCCTCTGTCCTTCTCTGTATTTCACACCCTTGTTATATCATCTATTTTTTTTTATTTAATAAATTCCCTAATTGTTGTCATCTTTCCTAATTTGAAAATGTCTTCATTCACTGCCCTTCTGCATGGTAAGGAAATTCTCATCTAGAAATGACATTATGCAAGCCATTAATAATTAGCTCATGGATGTATTATTTCAGCCACTCTACAGACCAACAAATCATTTAGATCCATGGTGATTATAAAGTAGAATAGCTGATCCAGTATCTGCCATAGCAACCAGCATCTTCAACACAGCTTGTCTTTATGTGACTATATTTTTAGCATAGCTAAAGTGTGTCTACTCATACCTTCCAGCTGACTAGGACAATTCTAGCTGTTCTTGTGGCTACTCAAGCAAGCTTTGCAGTAAGACTCAGGTGTGCCCCAGCTTTAGTTGATTCTTCATGATCCTTCCTAGAACTGCATAAATTTCAGGCTTACTTGTGCTCAAGACTTACTGTTCAAGCTGAATGAGTGTGTGATTATTTTGACATCCCATGTATGGTGGACCTGTTCTGTTTCTACTGTTTCCCTTCTGAGATGAGTTAAACAAAACCACGGGCAGTACTTGAACTATGTCAAAACCACCAGTTTATAAAGTGGAGTGCCATAATATTTTAATTACTCCTTTCTTTGACACATGCTAAAGCTTTCCCTGAATTGTTATGTCTGTGCAGGCAAAAATATTTTTACCAGTTCACAGTGATGTTGGAATGATATTTATTTCCTTTTTTTCATATTTCAAGAGAAAATACTGTCAGTTGCATATGAAATAAAAAGAGCATGGTCTTTCTTTTGAGGGAAAAAAGTGAAAATGCTTAGGGGACTCATTTACAAGGGAAATGCTCCCCTAACCTAGTTAATGACTGAGTTAGGTGAGAGGGTGTTGAGAGAGAGAGCATTGTCCCAGAGACAGCAAGTGTTAGGTAAATTAATTGGTTGGTGGTTAGGGGAAAGTGAAAGACTTTTAGGACTGGTTAAAAAGGGAATGAATTGTTGTCTGCTACTCATTGCTGGCTTCACACAATGATGGGAATCTAATCCATGCATTCCTGTGATCCTCAAAGTAAAAGTGTCTAGGAAATTTTTCAAATTAGAAAATGTGGATGGTTGTAAGGCCCCAGAATTCTCTCTCTGAGCCCCTAAAAGGGCCTTGCACAGGTTTATTTGTGTACCCTGAGTTAGACGCAAGGGAGGAATACTGGCAGGATATTTCTCAAAAGTCAAAACAACAAAAACTTGACTGGCAAACTTGAGAAAATCAAGGAACCTTAGAAAAAGTTTAAAGCAACATTGAATCAACTTAAAGCATTTGACAAAGCATTAATTTAGCAAGCTCTAAGCCCATTCAATTTAACAAACTTCAACCCATCTGATTTTAATTTATTCAAACTTCAAGAAGAAGGAATTAGAAGAAAGGGAAAGAGAGAAAGAAAGAAGAGATATGATACAGAACAAATATAGTTACCACTCTGGTTCCAGCAGTGTTTCAGCTAATATGGGTGGTGAAGTCAAGACGTGCTTGCCTCGTGCTCTGGCTTGAGTACCCCTTGGCTTTCCTGGGCCCTTCCCCCAGGTGGGATGTCTGGTCTGGTAGCCACTCTGGGGCTGGGGTAGGGGCTCCAGGGGCAGCTGTGGAACATCGCCTCTGCTGTGCCACTGGGGACTGGGATCCAGGCTCTAGGGTGTGGGGTGGATGGAGCAATGCACCACCTCACCGGGGCAAGGCTTGTCTTGCCCCTTTCCCCACACATGCACCTGAAATGTTTCAACACAGCAATCTCCTCACAATGTTAATGCAACTATTTTATTACAAGGTTGTATAATATAGAATGCTGTTGAGAAAAGGTAAGAGTTGAGCAGCAAAGAGTAACATAGGAAACTTAATGTTCATTCCTGTTCACAGTTCATACATTTAGAACCTGTAAAAAAGTTTTCCTTATGGGAAAGAAAAGGATATATAATGGTTTCCTTTCTAGTTTTACTTCTGATTTTTGTTTTCACATATATATATATATATAAAATATATATATAATTAATACGTATGTGTATATATTATATATATAGTTCAAACTGCAAGAATAAAAGTTTAAACTTATTTCTCAATTATACTTGAAACAGTATCTTGTAATAATAAGACCATTAACATTCAATTAACTTATGAAGTTGATTTACATAAGTTTTAAAAAATATCTTGCATACTTACACAGATGTGTGCTGCTTTTTCAAGTCTTGGACTCACTTGTACATTGTTAACTACTCCAATAACAAATGGGGGTTCCTTACCTCTAATACATATATTAAAGCCAGAAGAGCCAGTATTATTTAATTATCTGTATCTCAACTTTTAATTAGTGTCCTGCTCATAAAGTTACAATTGTTTTTGTCTGGCGAAATCAGCATGTTGAAACTGTGCAAGAAGTACTTAGCAGTAGGCAAAAAGCTGGTGTGTGTCGTCACTGAGGCACAGTTCCAGAGCACAGTGCCGTGCATTATCCTTCTTGTTTATGTACTCTCCTTTATATATAAGTTAAATTTATCATCATTTATTTTTAGAGAAGTATCTTGGCAACTTCTACATGGTTAGAAGATACTATTATTTTGCTGGGCATTGAGATGTGACCTGCCTTCTGCAGTTGTACAGGACTTCAGATGCACTGAATACATTACAATAATGTAAAGCTATTCCTATCACTATAAAGATGAGAAAAAAATGAGACATTTTTGTAACATGTGAAGCCATTATCCAATATTGCGGTAATTTGCAGTTCTGAGGAGGAATGGCTGGGATTCCCTTCTCTGCACTTAGGGAAGTTTCGTGGAGCACTGATGTCTGTGCAGGGACAGGTAGTGATTTAGTAGGCATTACGTAGATTCTGCTACAGGAGTGCCCTGGGAGCTACAGGGACAGAAAAGAACTCATGACTAGCAAAGCCAACAACAGTCAGGACCTTCAGAACAGAAAACTTTACAACTTAATAACTGAGAAGGGAATGGGAATGTGGTTTTTTTACCATAAATGCATCAGGTGAGAAACAGTAACAAGTTTGAAAAACTATAGAAATTAAAACTAGTATTTGTTTAAGTGGATAAGAAATGCTATAAAAAATGTCTCGACTGAAAATTAGAATATGATTCCCAACAGATAAGCCAGTGTAGCTCAAGAAGAACTTTCCAGAAGATGTTTGTACAGTGATACGAGCTTAAATAGTTTTAAGTTGGAAGAGGATAGACCTAATATCTAGTCAAGTTTTGGTCATGTGTTCTTTTGATAGGTATTCTGAACTGTTCAGCAGCTTCTGAAAGCAAGTAGAAAACATGGAGTTTTTTATATATTGGCTTTAAGGAAACTATAAAAACTGAGTAAGTTTGTTTTTTACTAGAACTGGATAATGAATGTAGGCTTTCTAGTAGGCTTTGTTGCTACAGCTACAAGTAAACTATTAAAGATGGTTGGTGAAGAGCTAGAGTGTCATTAATACTGCAGTAATCATCACCTGCTTGGTGTTACTGTAACTAATGTCCTTATAATGCATATGACACCATTTGCTGCTAAATATATAGAAACTCTCAGATCCCTTGGACTACAAATTTTTTCATAACATAGTCTGTACTGCATTCTATCTGATGAACTACTGGGCTGTTTAGAAGTGAGTCTGCTTTTTGGGTAGGTAAAAAGTATCATTAGCAGTAGGGTGCTGTCATAAGATTGAGAAAATCATGTACCTAGTGTCTCTTTTTAAAAATCCTTCCAACTCTACTGCCTTTTGCAAATTCATTTGTTAGTATAGTTGTGGCATTTGTTCCCCATATTAGAGCTAGGTGATAAAATTATGTGTTTTGACTTTGATTAAGCTTAATAAAACTGAAGTCAAAAAATCTTATTTAGAATTTTGAATGACTGCGGGGCAAAATTTGCATAGCTCTTGTATATTCTAGTGAATACACAGACACCATCTGTTGAGAATGATAGCCATATGGTGAACTATTTATAGAAAATGTTTATATTCATTGTGTTGTTGATTATCTAGATATCCAGAAAATGCTCTTTTAAAATCTAGTTTATCAACACATGGAAAAATTTATTATGTGGTTTTGAAACTGAAAAGAGTGCCAGCAAACTGCATGTGTTTTGTTGTCTGTGAAAGATTTTTTATAAAACTTTACAAAAGCCTAAATCTGAGAAATGAGTGAAAAAACCCTCCAGGGTATTAAAAGGTAGGAAGTTCTCTAACAATTCTCTTTGTGAAAGAAACAAATGATGGAAGAGCAGTTACTGACATGATGCCAAGACAGAGAGCTTTTCTCCATGTCAGAGGACAGCAGTCTTATGTCTAGTGTACTTTTAGGTATGTTAGTCTATCTTCTAAACTGCAGATGCTCCCAGACCTTTTGTATCCAAATTTGCTGGATATTGGAAATTCATATTGTTGCTACAAGTCAACTGTTAATGATGGTTGGTGAAGAGCTAGGGTGCCATTAATATTGCAGTAATCATCTCCTGCTTGGTGTTACTATAATTGATGCCCTTACAATGCGTATGAGAACAGGCTTTCTAAAATGCATGGGAGGCTATGAAAGGCAGTATCTCATTGCTCCTGTATCAAAAGAAGCAGGTGAAAGGTATTAATCCATTATTGTACATCTCTTGGTTAATCACAAAGTCAGGTTTAGACCCTAGTGCTGGATGTACCAGAAAAAAGCCAACGGGACCAGAAAAAAGCCAATGGGATTTTGCGGTAAATCTCACTTTGACCTTTCTGGGTAACCAAGGATCCTGTTCCATAAATGAGTTGGTCAATAACAAGGTATATGTCACATCTGTTACCATAAGGATTATCGTTTGTCTGCTTATCCTCTTCTGACATAGCTAATCAAAATGTACTGTGACCTTAAAAAAATCTGTCAGAAGTAGGCTTAGTTCCCTTCCTGGCACTTTTAAAGCACTGGTGGCAGAACATACATTGGTAAGCAAAAGGGAACAGTATTACATACTGTTTGACTGCCACTCAAGCCCCATCATGTATACAGTTACAGTATGAATTTCACAAGTAAATGAGGTTAAGGTTCCCCAAATGCAGTACACTTTTCTGATTGTTATCAGTCTCTCTCTTCTGCAGATATGTTGATGAATCATATGAATAAAACAATATTCTCTGATGACAATCTCCAACAGAAAGTGCTAAAACCATAAGGATTGCCATATCCCAGTTAACCTTAGTTAATATGAGCTACTTTTTAATACTTGGAAGCCCTTTATGATGAGGTCTTTGCCAGCCTTGCGAACGAAAGCATTTACTTACCAGCTCTCCTTTAGTTAACAGCTATAAAATTGCTTAAATAAGGTTTCATGCTAATTCGATGCTTTTTTCGTTGCTCAAACCTAGCCTCTAGAAAAAGTGAAAGTAAAACGAATGGAAAAGAAGGAAGTATTGCTGGTACATCTTTTTGCATTCAAAGTGTAGTAAGCACAGCATGTTTGCTAAGGCAGAGGCCTGTGATCCAAACCTCTTTCTTCTAATAATGTCTCACAATATCTTGGTTCCCCATTTAAATTAGGTCACATTTGTCCACATTTTTATGTCCTTTGATATGCTTTTGTCTCGGTTTAGGAATGGTACTCCACGATTTAGTGCTCCCACTGAGACTCTCCAAACCACTGCTGCTTGCTTGCTCTCCCTTCTCCCTTCCCCGCCCTGTGGTGCTATGGAGAGGAGAACTGGAGGTATAAAACATAAAGATCATGGGTTGAGACGAGGAATTTACTGGAAACAGCACTGAAAGAGGAAGAAGAGTAGTAACAGCAACAATACTAACGACAGAGGGTACAAGAAAGAGGTGAACAATTCACATGGAAGCCCCTGACAATAGATAGTACACAACTGCTCCCTCCACCACTCTATACTGACCCAGAAGAGGGCCCTTCCCCCATCCCCAGAAAAAGGTGGTATAGAATAACCTCCAGGTCTCAGCCATGCCCCTTCCTGGCTACTGCAAAAATTAACTCTGTCCCGCCTGGAACCAGGACAGCTTTGATGGGAATACTGTTAGGTATGTGCAATGTATTGCGTTAATAATGTATTTGTGTATTTATTGGTAGGATTCATAGGTTTCTTTAAAAGTATGTATCTTTTCTTCATAACTAGGTATTTTTGTGTTCTACAAACTTACTCGGAAGTGTGGTGTGTAGCTGATGCTAGGTGCCAATTTAGGGGGCATCAGGAGTGTGGCACTTCGGCATTTTAATCACTATCTAATTAACTTGGTGATTGCTACCTGTGACTTGTCTGGCTTTTCTTATAAACTGGTATTTCCTTTCACCTGCAAATAATTTACTCTCCTTTCAACTCTGTCTCAAATCCTGTTCTCACTAGGGATTCTTAAGTGGAGATACTCACATTTGTTTTTGTTATCTGTTCTTTTCTTTTTCTTCTTTCAGACCCCTATTGATCCAAGTTTTCATTCTTAATAGATATGTAGTTATATAGTGATTGTAAGTGTAATGTGTAATTACACAGATAAATGTGTAAATGTGAATTAATTAATTCAAAGTACTGACTACCCTAATTGTACAGAGTGGCTTAGCTACTTGTCTTATCTATGGACTTTCTTGCTACACCTGCAAGGGAGGAGACTGCAGGACACAAACTGACAAGCTGAAAGTCTGTCTTGTCCATCAAGGTATTGTTTCTTCCTTTTGCTGCTTTTAGGTAAGGGATTTTTCATCAAAGTTATAGTAATGTAGAGTAATTCAATTTCCATACAGGGATCTCAATTTCTTTGTAAGCTGAAATGAGCTGAGACATGAAAGTCCCCTGTAAGGTAGAGGGGAAAGTATTAATATTTGAGTTAAATAGATGGAAATTCTAAAAAGTCACTTTTGAGGTTTCTCCTACACTGCAAAATCAGTCTGTGGCAAAGCAAAGAGTAGAACCTAGCTCTTTCAACTAAATTTAAGATACAAAGCTACCATATAATAGCTGATCTGTGGCTGTTGCTATGCACAGTTCCTTTTTGGCAACAAAGGGGACGTGACTCAGCTTTAGTGAGACTTTAACGCTTATCTAACTTGAATTAGCTTGCATTCATTTTAGGAAGTGGTAATCCTATTAGTTTTCCTCTGAAGGAGATGGGGAAGACTGTACGCTTTCTCTTGACCTAGAAACATTCACTGTTGCAACCACAAAGCAAGTATTGAGGACTGGTAGTGACTACAGTGCAGATCCCAGACCTTTGTAGCTGTAACTGTTGTCTCAAAGAGCTATGGCTTTCCCAAAGTTATTGGATTCTCAGGTAGCTTTCCTGGATGAACTTCCTCTGTCCTGCCAGGCTGACCCTGCTTAAAGAAGGATGATGAGTTCCAAAGATCATTTTGCTTCTTCCCCAAGTCCAGTTGTTAACGTCAAACTGACCTCAAAAGTTTTACAATTGTGATGCAGATACAGCAAGTTGGTCTGTTTTGCATGAACTCTTAATAGGTTTTGTGAAGTGAATAGTAAGTTTAAAATCTGCCTAGACACTGTGATTTGGGAGTTTCTGATGCTGACTGATGATTCGACCCAGAAAAACTTTTTGACTGGGATTTTTCTTTCCCTCTTAACTTCTTTCTAGGATCTAACAACAAAATTTAGTCTTTTTGAAGAGTAGGAAACCATTGTGCATCCTGCCTCATATACCAAAGAGGGAATTAAGAATTGTCATTCTAATAGTTGACACTGTAAAATGTCATTGAAGAAAGCTTTTTGATGTTAGTCTTTAGATTGACAGGTTATGACAAAACTGCATTCATGTTGCTTGAATACATCTTTTGTCTAGTTTTACATGCTTTTTGACTTGTCTAGAAAATGACATATTGAGGTTTTCATTAGCCTTAACCAGGTGTGATTTTCTTTATGGAAGATACCTTGGTAGGACTACAGCTGAAGGCGAGTAAACCAGTGAAGCTTAGAAATGCCACAGCCCTTCTTCAGATGGTAGCAGAGAATTGAAAGACTCATTAATCAACAGCCAAGTCACAGATGTGATGGCTTTCCTGCAATAGCCAACAGACTGTGAAAGTCACATCCAACATGCAAAACAGTTAAACAAGGCACATCTATAAACATTCTTAAACTTTTGTCTTTCCATTTTACTTGAAAAACACAACCTTTTCATGTTTCCATTATTGATTTATTTTTTAAACAAAAATATTTGTTTGTTTTCCAATGAATACTCTTTAGTTTAGGAAACAAAAGTAAAAACTGACAATATTTTCATCCTTTACTCTTTTTAATACAACAACACATTCATTTAAATGGAAACACAGTTTTGGTTGCAATGATTAATGTAAGGATTTTAATATTATAAATTTTTGTACACAAAAAATGTGCACAGTAGTTCTGACAGAAACAAAATTAATACAGGGATTTTCTACATATAAATGACTGTCTATTTTCTCCATGATTTTCCAGTACTTCCCTCTGCTACAAAAATTATCTGGAACAAAGATTCAATTATGCTGTAGTGCTGCAATGTAGACAATCATAAAATGTTTAAAGTGAAATGACTTGGAGGATTTTATTAGTTAATCAACCTGCACTGGATTTTTCACCTGCACTGATGGGAAAAACCCATAATAAGAAGCCAAAGAATGAAATCTCCATACAATTTTTCCACATCATGCTTCCTTAAACTCTCTGGATCCCCTGGAATGAAGGAGAGTCTAGTCAGAGGTCTTACACCTCCCCATCAATTTTTTCCAATTTTTTTCCCTCAGATTATCTTTAAATTGTTATATTCCCTATGGATAAAAATTAATTTTACTCTGTCAAAGAGCAATGAGTATGAATTTGTTAGAATTTTTGTATTTGCTAATTCCTCGATCTCCCTAATCTTCATATTTTTCCAAAAATAAATTGTTCAATAGAATAAAAATTATTCCTTAAAATCTGAGGCAGATGAGAACAGTTTCCCACCGTCATCTGGGATGAGTAATTTCTTAATAGCCATAGTCTGATCTTATGTTTCCCACTTTAGAACATCTGTCTTACTTTTGATATCCAGAAATACTGGATATTGCACATCCAGAAATTAACTTTCATTTGCAGTCCATATTCTTCAATTTTTTTTAAACTGCCAGGATTGGCAGTTGCAAAGTTATTTTGGCCTTATTCAATTTAACTCAATTGAACTGTATGTCAGTGTAGTGCCTGCTGGCTCAGTAACACTGTAGTGCACGCAAAAGACAAGGAAACGATGCTACATTTATTGCAGTCATAAGGTCTTATAATAGTGGTGTATCAAAAGTCATAACTGCTTTGCCTTTAGAAGGTTCTGTAAGCAGATATTTGAATATAACTCTCTTTAAGATATATTTGTAACTGATTTTTTCTATTTACTCAAATGTAGTGCTACTGCTTGTTATTGGAGGGTTTGTTAAGGCATATCCAGCTATCATGTTGTTTTAGAAAGAACTATTGTTATTTCACTTCAGCAACAGTTATTTTGCATTTTAAAGAGATTTCACTATTGGGATCAGGGACAATTTTAGTTTTGTTTCGCCATGAATTTGTTTGACCATAAATTATTGCCTATATTTTTGCCATTAACTTGCTGTTGTTGTTTTAACTCAGTAATTAAACACCTCTGCAAAAAGACCCACTCTCTAAAATAATAAGGAAATTATCCTTTTGATTGTACTAATAAAGAGTGTGATAGCTGAATTTAAATACTACCAAACTCTTCCCACAAAAATGTTAATGAAATTGTATCGGTCAATAAATATAGTCAATAAAATAACTGTAATGATTTCTCTTGGGATAATTACATGGGCAATTTAACAGCACATATGGATAAAAACTGAGAGCATTTATGTGATATATAGTTAAACCTCTGTAAATTGTATATAGGAAATAAAAGCTTTTCTTGCCTTTCAAGTAAAAAAGAAATATTTAAAAATGTGTGTACCTCTTTAACAGTGAATTTATTTTTCATTTCTGTCTTATTTTGGCATTGCATTATTTATTGCTTCATATGGAGTCACATATGGATCATGCAATAGAAACTGTGGACTTTTTAGTCTCTAAGTGAACGCAGATACAACAGGGTATGCTTTTGCATATCTCAGTGGAATATGGTTGTTGCATAAGAAAATTTGATAGAGTGATTTCAGAATTTTAGCATTAAAAATGAATGTTCATTGGTCTCTGTCTATCTAAATTTCAGTGCCATATTGTTATAATTCAGGGTGACCTATGGGATTCATATACTATGAAGTTATGCTCGCAGGTCATTCTCCAACATCATGGCCAAGCCACAGTGTTTGGATGTGAACTGGTCTGAGTTAACAAGCTTCAGGCCATAACTTTCTGAGCAAGAAAAATTCAGAGAAACTCATCTGACAAAGAGTAGTGCTTTTTTCTATTACTTTTTCACTAGGAAAGGTATGAGCCCAGAACATAGTTTGTGTGATGAGGCTTTCATAGTGTTTTCACTATTGGTAAAAATTTTTCATAGAACATTAAAAGATTCTGAGGTCTCAAAAGACCATGCTTTAGTTCACAGCAACATAAAGCTGTTGCTTTAATACTTTTAGAAGTATGTGTTCTCAATTTGTTGTTTACTTATTGATATTTATTTCAGTGAGGATTGAGTTTTCTTTGCAGAAACTGTCCTCCTTAACCATGATATTTTAATTCTTCCATCAGTTTATGGCATTTACTGATGTGTTTTTTTTAAATTTTTTTAAGTTTAGTTTTCTGATTTTAATCTATCTGTGCTGTCACATGCTGAATTTTTTTGACATGGAGTTTAATGACTGATTAATCTTTTTATTCCATACTAAGACATAATCCTGAATCTGCTCATTCATATCCTTAAGGAGTTGTCTCTGAGAATTCAGTAAAATAACTTCAATTCAACCTGACTAGATTGTATGCTTGCAGTTTTGTGGCATGAGAAGAAGACTACTTGAAATTAACAGCGTTTCTTTGGCCTGTATTTCTCACATATTAGGTTACGTGTCTGTGGTCTACAAAGAATTATGTGCTTGTGCTCCCAGTACATTGTCTGGATCTTGTCCATTTAAGTACACTGAAAACACAGGCTATTGAAATATTAATTAAAATTTGAATGGTAGCTTTTGTGGGGACCTACTAGGTATTCTAATGATGCAGAAATCTTTTGTTGTAAAATAAGGCAATAGTGAACTATACCATTAGACTGTTCACTAAATCTAGTCCGTGCCAAGAGCAGTTTTGAGAGATTATTTTTTTCAATATGATTCAGTTATGATTTACTAAAATTTTTTCTTGAATGTCAGTAACACATGCTACATATCTGTTCATATGAGGACAGACCTATGTCCAAACAATGTACTGTGTTACTCGTTTTGGAACAGTTGTGGGTTTAACTGAATATTTACCATGATGCAGCAAAGTAGAATTTAAAGAAGTGATGCTCTATATCTCAAGTAATATACATTTAATCTTTGGTTACTGTATCATCTATTTGAAATAAAAATTGTTAGAACAAGTGGATTAGTTCTTCCTGCTGGGCTAAGAAATAGCAAAGTTATGGTTTCACAAAGTTGATGTCAAATACTCCTGCAGTTACTGTAACAGAGAAATTAGAATGAGGTTTTCCTACTGCAGTGACATAGCTAAGGAATAAGGATAAAGAAAGGGAGATAATTTTCCTGTTGCTTATAATAAGTTTTTCATAGTTTATTGAAATGATAAATAATAGGACTTGAACATGTAGAACAAATTTGGCATAACTGAATTAATTTTAAAAGAGCTGGGTTCTTACAGGGAGTGTGCACCCTGTGAACTGAGTGGTTTTTTCTTTAATAAAATTTTCTCAGCATCTGATAATGACATAAAAATAATACTTTTAAATCTTCTGAAGCAGACTTGT
>VXAZ01000074.1:818-17865 GCA_013399875.1 Gymnorhina tibicen
CCAACCCCTTTTTCCCAGTCCAAATCTTGCAGCATCTCTTCCCTACACGAGAAAACCCTAGGTAAAAGACAGTACCCAGCTGGACCCCTCCTTCAAGCTGCGGCATGTCTTTTGTCTCTCTTAAGTATCCAGTGGTTATTGTCTCCCTAACACGTGTGGGGGAAAATTCCTTAAGAGAAAAAAAAAAAACAAAAGGAGAACTCCTAAAACCCCAACAATAGCACTTAAAAGTTTGAAGAAAAGGTCACAGACTATAAGTTTCATTCTATTTGCTTAAATACTTTAAAAAAAATTTAAAATTTAGTACAATTTAGAATCAACAGTGTGTTGATATGTCAATCTGTTTATAGATTACTTTCACAAGTGAAGATGAGTGGCAGATAGTTCTGAAAAATGTCTAGTGGCTTGATGACTTAATCTGATGTCCTCATTTGTTTGTCATATTTGTGCTTGCTGTTTTTTTGCTGTTTCCCACTTTACAAGAGGCTGGTGGCAGGAGGCATTTCATTGGTCTGTTTGGTTTACTGTGTTCTGCTAGTCAGTTTGGCAGTATGGATGTCTTCAAATGTGGAATTTTTTATTTTTATATTTCCACAGTAGTTTGTAGGAGATGCTTGGAGCTTTGATTCTGTCTTTCAGCAGTTGTTTGCCTTTCAGAGGAATCCATAAATTAATATCTGAAGGTAGTATAGAAAGAAAGTTCGAAATTGGGGTCTTTTCTGGTATACAAAAGCACCATATGTTTAGCTTTCCTTTAAATACAAATTAATAAGTTGTAGCATGTTGAGCTTTTCTGAATAGTGGTGAGTATCAGGCTGACTAGGCAGAGGCTGTGAACTTTTGTGGGGTACTGCTCTGACAGAACTCTGGGAAAGTACAAAGGTGTGAGATCAAAGCAGTTTGTATTCATTAATCTAACAAAGCTAGGTTTTGTTACCACTGCTCTGGCAAATTTGAGTTTGAGGTTTTCTGTATGTGTTTATTCTTGTTTGAGCTTCAGATTTCATGATCCTGGTACACTGGTGTATGACTTCAAATAATGCCTATCAAATTATCTACTTTTTGGACAACTGATATCAATCTCTAAACACAGTTGTATTTGAACATCAGCTCCAAGTGTTGGATATTTTTACTGAAAGTAATTTATTTATATACCTATTAGTGCTAGTTTAGAACAGAATTATTAAGCAGCATAGTCATTGACTGTCTGATTTGTATATATTGGGTCTTTTAAAATAAAGATTAATTCATAGGTGCCAGAGCCTTGGATGTCACCACAGCCAAAAAAGAGAGCTGGTAGTCTTGCTTTCTAATTTTTCTCTTCATCTTTGTTAAGATGGTTCCATGGGAAGATCTCCAAACAAGAAGCTTACAATTTGCTGATGACAGGTACATGTATTTCTGATGTGAAATACAGTGATAGTGAAATGGCACAAAGTGATCCTATTAATACTAAACTGTGGCAAAACTTCCTTTTATGTCTGAACATATATGAGTGTTTTAGATTCCCTAACCCCTCTGGTTGCTGCCTCTGTAGAATACTACATTGGAAGAAAACTGTCATGGCTATCAGTACTGAGTATGTTCTCAAGTAAAGTTAATTTAATAATTTTTTATTTAATTAATTTAAAAATTATTATATGTGGATTCTGTTATTTCACTTTCATAAAGCAAATACTTCTTTAAATGAAAACAGTACTTTTGACCCATATNGGAATTTACCTTTATAGGGTTTTATTTCTTCAAGTGTGCAGTTCTTCCTAGTTTGTGTAGAAATAGATTTAGTAAGGGTTTACATAAATCATTAAGAAAAATAACACTATTATGATGTCTTTTCAGTTGGTCAGGTGTGCAGTTTTCTTGTGAGGCCTTCAGATAATACACCTGGTGATTACTCACTTTATTTTCGGACCAGTGAAAATATTCAGCGTTTTAAAATATGTCCAACATCAAACAATCAGTTTATGATGGGAGGCAGATACTATAATAGGTAAGTTTTTCTGGCAAAAGGAATTGTGCATATTTTAGGCTTGTATAACTTGCTCCTGATTATTATTTACTACTGCGATTTTAAGACTGTAGTTTTCTTAATACTAAATATTTTCCCTAATTTCCTTAGTAGTTACTTATAACTGAGCAGGTTCTTACAGCTTAAATAGCCCAAATGTAACTTGTTTCTCTTGGAGTATTTGTGCTACTTCCGCAAACCAGTTGCTTCACTCTGTAAATTGTGGTTTGAACAGTTCATGTGGATCCTTAAATTGTGGATCAGTAATTTAAGAGAATACTCTATTTGAAGCAGCTTGGAAGCTTCTCCATTTGTTCTTGTCTGCTTGAAAAGGGAAAAATAAAAATGCTAATTTTATCTGAGACAATCAGTAGAGTTTTCAAATAATAGAAAGGGATATTTACAAGAAAGGGGAAAACCACTGTCATTGTTGGAAAAAGTTACTAAATTGCATTGAAATATGTGCATGATACTTGGAACAAAAATACAGATGAGTTCATTTAGAATGAACAAACTTAAGATGCATTTCTTTTGCCATTGGTGCAAAAATACAGTAATTTGTAGAAAAAGAAAGATAAATAATGAAGTGTTTCCCCTTTTGTGGGAGAAACTATCAGTACACCTCCATCTTCAATAGTATTTTTTTTAGAGTTGTTGTAGCTGGAAGACTTTTCAGTAGTGAAAACTCACTTTCCTCCTTAAACAGAGGTCATTGCTTACCTTAAAAAAATCAGCATTTTTCCAGTTCTGCTCACCTAGAACCAGGGCATTCTTACCCCAGCAGAGAATTTCTGTCACTTCCAGCTTGGCTTCTGAGTGGGTAGAGATTCAGCAGCTGTTGTGTCTGAGAAAATGTGAAGGTCTCCTCACTATGTTCAGTGGACTTTTTCATATGACTTCACTCGATTGATGCTTTGAGGCTAAACAATGGGACCCTTATGAACCTATGCCCATGCCACACCCAGGCTGCTTGAATAGCTTCTTCATTAATCAGTCTGGCCTCCAGCCATTGTCACTGAAAACCAGGCTAGCTGCAGTGTCAGCCTTTCATGAAGGTAAATGCCCATTTCTAGTTCTATGGCTTATTAGGAGGATGATAGGCCAGGAGCCCCCCACCCTTGGTGATGTCAAATTAATCAGCAAGTTAGCAGAACTCTTACTAGTCTCAAATGGTTTTGTAGCAATAAATAGTATACTTTCAGAAAGTTACTACATTGTTACTGCTTCAGATTACTGTATAATACAGTGCTGTATTCATTTGGGGTGTAGATTACATTTATCTGAAAGAGATTCTATGCAGCTGAACAGAAAACAAGATTGTAAAGTTAAGCAGCCATAAATTATGACAAAGTGCTTTAAGAAATCTTTTTAGTATTTTGGTACCTAGTTTGCAGAGATCTTCTTCAGTGTGAAAGAAAATCTTTGTTTTTGTTGCATGTTTGGGAGAATTACCACTATACTCTTACGCTCACATTCAGTATCAGGTTGGTAAATTTGCTGGAAGTTCAAACATGTGATGAAGAACGCAGCCCTTAGGTGCTCCATGAAGGCATGGAGTCCTAGTCTACATGTTACTCTAACAAAAGGGGGTTTTAAATACAACTGAGTTTATTCTTCAGCCCATATTACAAAATTGCAGAAATTTTGCAGGCACCTGCTGCTTACATTGAGGAACTGCTGATGGCATTTTTAAATCAAGGAAGCAGAGGGTGCATTGAAGGTTAATGAGCGAGAAGAATTATACAATGCTGTTTCACGAAATGTTGCTAGTAGCTATTTAACTTGTGAAATATAATGACTAAGTCATTGCTTTCTGTAGTGTGACACAGTTGAAATTCTTATGCAGAAAACGGAATATGCTGACAGCATCTCAGTAAAAATTGAAATGAATTAGTTGATTTCATTAAAACTGAAAGAAACATTAATCTCATTTTACGTACCTGAAAAATAAAAATACTTGTGGGAAGGTCATTTTATCAAGTCTGCACTAGTTCATGGCTTCAGAATGAGATAGAAAAGCCAACCAAGATGCCTTGATATAGCTTTATTTAGAAGTGTTTGAGATTTTTACACTATCAACTATTGTTCTGTGTTGAACACATGCCTTATTCATATCTTTGCACACACAGCTGAGTATGCATGAACTGAGAAGACACCCTCAGTGTATATTTATCTACTTAATTATTTAGCTCTTTTTCTAGATTGATATTTTCCATGTAAATGATTAATTTCTTTTGATGCCCCTGTTGCTGTTTTGTATTAAAGTGTAAATTTCAGTAGCTGCAAAAATAAATGCCTTGAATTTCAGCTTGTATCTGTCACTGTTTCTCTCCTGAACCTTCCAAGTGCACTTGCAATCTGTATCTGGTGATTTGAATGAATGCTTCCCTGTAGAGGAGTGCTACTGACAAGGATAGCTCAGTGATGTCCAGTCATAATCTGTATAAGCCGTGCTAGAAACCTTCTCTGTTTACTATTCCTGTCCTCTGCATTCTGCACTTCACTCGGAGTATGTCCCATTCCACTTAGCTAACTACTCTAGGACTTACTTGGAAAATTATTGCCAATGAAATAACAATTTTCAGCCTGTTTGGAAAGCAGGTAATGCACATGTACTACTTGAATGTGGAAAGTGCAGTGTCCTCATTTGACATTTTAAGCAAGTTATTAAAATATTTTGCAGAGTTCAGAATTAGTACATTCTGAATACAGTTTTGTGAACTTTCTTGACTTCAGTATATTAGTAAATCGTCATTGCTGCAAATAAGATTATGATGATTAACACTTGATTGTATTAAAAATTTGTGAGAAACTTTTCTGTGGTTTTATGGAAAAGCAGATTCTCAAAAGAGGAAAAATTAATGTGTTTAACATTTCAATCTTCTTTTTCTTACTGGAACAGTATTGCTGACATCATTGAGCACTACAGAAAAGAACAGATTGTTGAAGGATATTACTTAAAAGATCCTGTTCCAATGCAGGTAGGATTTAATCTCTGAGCCTTTGATGTTGAAGTCACAGACTGAATCATTATCAAATCAATTTGAAATTAATTACAGCAGAGATACAAGTGGTAGTTAAACAGCATCATCTCCAGTAGTCAGTCTTCAACAGTGTCAGTGTTTTCAGTTTGTCTGTTTCTTTTGCTTTATGCTCAAATACATACACTTACCAAAGACTGGCTTGTAGTCAACAGAAAATACGGTAAGTTCTGTCTGTTCTGTGAGGTGTTCAACCTCTGCTCTGTGCCCCTAGCTCTGTTCCTGGGCTCAACCATACTTGGATTTAGTCCCATTTTAAGGGGAACCAGTCTGCCCTTCTCTCTTCTGTGTCTTGGGTTTCTCTCCTGTTACAGGAAACCTATACACACAGAAAAGCTTCAGGGATGATTGCAGGGCTAGGATTGCAGCACTTGTTCTGGAGCACACTTGCGCCATAGCAGAAATTGATTATAAGAGCTCACCAGTAATAAGCACACCACATCATTTAGCTTTTCATGAGCTTATAGCTAGTTATAAAATTTACATACCTGTTTTATTCCTTTTCTGTTCCCAATCTTTCCTGTTTCAATGGAAATGAAAATTTGCTGTTCCTATCCTCCTTAAAGAGAGTTGCAGTCAATTCATACTGCTTTGTGAGATCTTTCATATTAATATGAGAGCATTTCCTCTGTTCACCAAGCTAAGCACATGAAAGCTGATCCTGTCTCTTTGTAACATTTTCATAGCTGCCTTGCTGCTACCAGTTTCAGTGTGAACTCACCTTTCTTGAATATGTACCAGAACAATTTAGAGTAGTACCATGTTATGCATAATTCTCTTTCCCTTTGGAAAGCACTTAACAAATACACATTTCATTTTCTGTGGTGGGTTGACCCTGGTGAGCTGCTATAGACCTGCACCTTTGTTTGCTCCCTCCCTGTTCCTGTGCAATGGTGCAAAAGCAAAGAAGTTCCCAGGCTGAGATAAATACTGTCTTATAAGCAAAGGAAGGGGTGATGGGGTGATGCAAAGGCAATCACTCAGCACCTCCCATAAGCACACTGATGCCCACCTGCTCTCTGAGACCTCCTTGTGCAAACACACATAGTGCTGATCATGATGTTACATGACAGGGGATATCCCTCTGATCAATTGTCATCATCTGTCCTGGCTGTCTCTGCTCCCAGCATCTTGTCCACCAAGCCACCTCACTGAGGAAGTGGGCAGAGAGGGAAATGGAGAAAGTCTTCAGGCTATGCAGGTACTGATCAACAAGAGCCAGAACAGTGGTGTGTTACCAGTATTGTTTCAGACACAAAATCAAAACACAGCACCCTAGGGGCTGCCATGACAGAAGTAAAGTCCATCCTTGTGAGACCCATATGTTGGCATAGCCAACTGTATCACAGCGCAGTCCTCCAGTGAGTGACTCAGCTGTTCATGTCTCATTTTCTCTACGTATCAACAGGTGTAACTTCTGTGTTGCACTAGGAGATCTATGCTTTGTTATTACATCTTTCCTATACTGCTAATTGTGTTGTGTCCTGGTGCTCAGTAATGTGATTGGGACGGAAAGCAAATAGGAATTCTGAGACTGCTGCTTGGAAAACTTCATTAGTAACTTCCTTTGTGCTCCATTATTCCTCTTTAATCATGGCAGTAAGCCTTCATTTTAGCTTTTCACATATGTGAAAATCACAGTTTCTGTATTGATAAACTCTGCACTGACTAATTTTCAATGTGAGAGTACTTCAGATCCTTTTAACCTAGCCAGATACACTTGAGACTTTATGGAAAAATTTAGTGGTCAGTGGTGCAGTTAATGTTCAGCTTTGTGTTACCTCCCTTCCATGTACCACCACGCTCTGTGTTTTTGAGGGGGGAAAAAACTTCAAAAGTTTTGTACCTTTTTAGGGTCAATCTGGTTGAATTCCGATGTCTAATTTACTTTAAAATATTTGTCACTAGATCTCTTGTTTTGTGCACTACTCCTTGTGTAGTTACGTTACAGACATTATCGTGACAGATAATTATGTAATGTTACAGACATTATCATTTCATAACATCTGGATATAGCTTCTATTGTAGGTCCTGTAATTCCTATTAGTATTACCGAATTATTTTTCATCTTGCTTTTATTGTTTTGATCAAAATCATAATTCTTGTAGATATATGCAGAGGAAGAAAAGTAGAATAATATTATGTAAGAACTAGTTCATGTGTCTCTTTTCGTCTCAGCGATGTCCTTATTACTTAACAGTCTTGCTTTTCTTGGTTTTTTTACAGCTAAAGAGCTTTTGCTGATCAGCTTACTTAGTAAGGTCAGACCTGGCTTGGGTTTTGGCCATATTTATTACTTGCATTTCTAGATCCTACAATTTTTTGTGTGAATTTATCCTTTTTCTGTTTCCTGTTTCTGCTTTCTTCTCATCTTGAGTTCTGCTCAGTTACAGCATGTGAGTTCTAATGAGATTAATGAGGGACTGTGCCACTTTGAGTTGGTTTTAATTATGATCTGCAGCATTTTTGTTGCTTCAGAGTTTATCCATGATTTCTCAGGCCCATGAGCTTTGGTAGAAGGCAGTTAGATAAATCTTTAAAGACTGGCATAAATTTTAACAAATCACAGTGGAAGATCATGTTTTTTTATTTCTACATGAAAAAGACTTATTTTGGAGAAGTTGGTCTGTATTGAAAACTTTTTCAGTTTTGGAAATATAGAAAGAGTTACAGTACATTTCTAGCAAGTGTATTGTATGAAAAATGAATGCTTTAGTAAAATGCATGAGAGAACAATAGTAGTGAGTTGGCAGCATTCAGTAAGATGATCCTGATTGCACCTTCATAGATTGCATTCTTTAATGGCAATTTCTGAGCTTAAAGTATGTTTTTCTTACATGTTTCTAGCACCAAGAACAAGTGCTTAATGATACAGTGGATGGAAAAGAAATCTACAATACAATTCGTCGGAAAACAAAGGATGCTTTTTATAAAAATATTGTCAAAAAAGGTTATCTTCTGAAAAAAAGTGAGTAATGTTTGCATCTATTTTTTTTTAAAGGAAGAAGGAAAGCAGATAAGGATCACAGAGTCATACAGTGTCTTAAATTGGAAGGGACTCATAAAGATCATNCCTTCATAGATTGCATTCTTTAATGGCAATTTCTGAGCTTAAAGTATGTTTTTCTTACATGTTTCTAGCACCAAGAACAAGTGCTTAATGATACAGTGGATGGAAAAGAAATCTACAATACAATTCGTCGGAAAACAAAGGATGCTTTTTATAAAAATATTGTCAAAAAAGGTTATCTTCTGAAAAAAAGTGAGTAATGTTTGCATCTATTTTTTTTTAAAGGAAGAAGGAAAGCAGATAAGGATCACAGAGTCATACAGTGTCTTAAATTGGAAGGGACTCATAAAGATCATGCTCCTTGCATGTCTACTGAAAGCTAAACTACATGACTAAGAGTATCATCCAGATTCTCCTTAAACCTTGACAGGCTGTGAGCATTTCCTTGCATATCCTGTTCCAAGGACCAGCCACCTCCTCAGTGAAGAACTTTTTCCTAACGTCTAATCTGAATTTTCCCTGATTCAACTTCATTCCATTTCCTCGTGCCCTATTGTTGGTCAGTAGAGAGCGGAGATCAGCACCTCCTAGCTCAACTTAGTGAGTTTAGTGTTACTAGAAAGAGCAAAGTTGAAGTGGACAGAAGGTTCTAGAAAGTGTGTAAGGAGTGTTAAAGATCTCTTTCCTTAAGTAGTAGATGAATAGAACAATGCGATACATGAAATTACGTGCAGTATGAAAATTTTGGTTGGCAGTTCTGAAAAAATCAGCACAGCACAAAAACTAGGCATCCTTTTCAAAGGTAGCATTCAAAATCATGAAATGAAATATATTTTCATAAAGTGTCTGTACTTAATATGGAACTCACTAAGTTCTAGCTGATACAGGATTGAGAGCTAGAATACTGTGAATCTGTACATTCACTGCAGAGCACAACTGGTTTAATTTTGTTATTGGAAGTCAGGTTGTATGTTTTCAATCTTAAATTTAAAATGCACAGTTTGCCATGCAAAGGGTTCTAACATTGTCACAACATACAATAAGCACATTAAAAGTTGACAGCTTGACTCATTTCAGTGTAACCTTGAGTATAATTCTGAAGAATTCAGAATTGCCAGTGAGCAAGTCTTTGAAGTTTTGAGGAAGCTAGTCCCTTGCTGAGAGTCATATTTCTACTTCTTGAAAAAAATCAGCATTAATGGAGGCAGAAAAATGATACCAATAACAAAATTCCTGCAAATGACAAGAAGGAAAAGTTACAGGTGGTAATCTGGATAATGACCAATGCAAGAAAGAAGGTGTGAGTTTACATATAGACTAATACAAGAGACTTTAAAAAGCCCCAAACCACCCCAAACTATACCTTCTGAACAGAACAAGGGAAGCATCTCATTTGTTGAGAAGGCTTATTCTGAGAGATGTAGAGAGATGTCATGGAGTAAGGAATTAATTGAGAATGAATTGGAAAAATTAGGCTAAAAGAGATACATAAAGTGTGCAAATTGCAGTACTCTCTCTTAGAGAGATGCACATAGTGTATATGGAATAAGTGCAATAAAATCACCCTTCCATCTAAGAGTCATACTGTAATAAATGAATGTTACATTTGTATTTTGAAAACAATGTTGCTACTAGTTTATTGAGGCCTCAGTGGATTTATGATTATTAAAGTATAAAATAAAGGCTGAAAGTTTTTTCTAACTGGTACTCTGATTTAAGGATTAATTTGTTGCAGAATGCTCATAATCCATTGTAATTCAAAGAACCTTTCTCTGCAGCAAGTGGAACTGGCCAAATTCTTACATATGGTTGTGCTTGGGGGTTGTTTCTGATTTAAGTTTGCATATAAAATATTTCCATTTCTGTTCTTCAGCTATACTATTTTAAGGTATTGTAATGCAATCTGTTAAACATAGGTCAGAATTTAGGAGTAACTTTTTAATGTCAGGAGTCTGTTTCTTAAAAAAAATCTAATGAATGAGATTCACACTTCCATTACTTGCAATCTGTGTAGATACAGGCATAAGACTGAGAGGAGCTCATTGTTCAGGCAGCTCATATGCACTTGCTTAAGTGCTGTTGAGAGCACTGAAGTTGCAACACTACCTGCATCTGTGAAGAGGGTCTGGTTTTAGTCACATGTTACATAAAATTGAATGCGTACACTGATGTTATAACTCAAGTGTGATTACCTGTACATTGCTCTTCTCTTCGGAATTTGACAAAACTTTACTGCCCTCTTCTGTTTTCTTAATTTACAGAATTTACATGTTGTTTTAGACAGTACTGTAACCTTTTGCTTGACTCTTGTACAGGTAAAGGAAAGAGATGGAAAAACTTGTACTTTATATTAGAGGGAAATGATGCCCAGCTTATTTATTTTGAAAGTGAGAAACGAGCCACAAAACCCAAAGGACTAATAGACCTTAGCGTGTGTTCTGTCTATGGAGTACATGACAGTTTGTTTGGNCAGATAAGGATCACAGAGTCATACAGTGTCGTAAATTGGAAGGGACTCATAAAGATCATGCTCCTTGCATGTCTACTGAAAGCTAAACTACATGACTAAGAGTATCATCCAGATTCTCCTTAAACCTTGACAGGCTGTGAGCATTTCCTTGCATATCCTGTTCCAAGGACCAGCCACCTCCTCAGTGAAGAACTTTTTCCTAACGTCTAATCTGAATTTTCCCTGATTCAACTTCATTCCATTTCCTCGTGCCCTATTGTTGGTCAGTAGAGAGCGGAGATCAGCACCTCCTAGCTCAACTTAGTGAGTTTAGTGTTACTAGAAAGAGCAAAGTTGAAGTGGACAGAAGGTTCTAGAAAGTGTGTAAGGAGTGTTAAAGATCTCTTTCCTTAAGTAGTAGATGAATAGAACAATGCGATACATGAAATTACGTGCAGTATGAAAATTTTGGTTGGCAGTTCTGAAAAAATCAGCACAGCACAAAAACTAGGCATCCTTTTCAAAGGTAGCATTCAAAATCATGAAATGAAATATATTTTCATAAAGTGTCTGTACTTAATATGGAACTCACTAAGTTCTAGCTGATACAGGATTGAGAGCTAGAATACTGTGAATCTGTACATTCACTGCAGAGCACAACTGGTTTAATTTTGTTATTGGAAGTCAGGTTGTATGTTTTCAATCTTAAATTTAAAATGCACAGTTTGCCATGCAAAGGGTTCTAACATTGTCACAACATACAATAAGCACATTAAAAGTTGACAGCTTGACTCATTTCAGTGTAACCTTGAGTATAATTCTGAAGAATTCAGAATTGCCAGTGAGCAAGTCTTTGAAGTTTTGAGGAAGCTAGTCCCTTGCTGAGAGTCATATTTCTACTTCTTGAAAAAAATCAGCATTAATGGAGGCAGAAAAATGATACCAATAACAAAATTCCTGCAAATGACAAGAAGGAAAAGTTACAGGTGGTAATCTGGATAATGACCAATGCAAGAAAGAAGGTGTGAGTTTACATATAGACTAATACAAGAGACTTTAAAAAGCCCCAAACCACCCCAAACTATACCTTCTGAACAGAACAAGGGAAGCATCTCATTTGTTGAGAAGGCTTATTCTGAGAGATGTAGAGAGATGTCATGGAGTAAGGAATTAATTGAGAATGAATTGGAAAAATTAGGCTAAAAGAGATACATAAAGTGTGCAAATTGCAGTACTCTCTCTTAGAGAGATGCACATAGTGTATATGGAATAAGTGCAATAAAATCACCCTTCCATCTAAGAGTCATACTGTAATAAATGAATGTTACATTTGTATTTTGAAAACAATGTTGCTACTAGTTTATTGAGGCCTCAGTGGATTTATGATTATTAAAGTATAAAATAAAGGCTGAAAGTTTTTTCTAACTGGTACTCTGATTTAAGGATTAATTTGTTGCAGAATGCTCATAATCCATTGTAATTCAAAGAACCTTTCTCTGCAGCAAGTGGAACTGGCCAAATTCTTACATATGGTTGTGCTTGGGGGTTGTTTCTGATTTAAGTTTGCATATAAAATATTTCCATTTCTGTTCTTCAGCTATACTATTTTAAGGTATTGTAATGCAATCTGTTAAACATAGGTCAGAATTTAGGAGTAACTTTTTAATGTCAGGAGTCTGTTTCTTAAAAAAAATCTAATGAATGAGATTCACACTTCCATTACTTGCAATCTGTGTAGATACAGGCATAAGACTGAGAGGAGCTCATTGTTCAGGCAGCTCATATGCACTTGCTTAAGTGCTGTTGAGAGCACTGAAGTTGCAACACTACCTGCATCTGTGAAGAGGGTCTGGTTTTAGTCACATGTTACATAAAATTGAATGCGTACACTGATGTTATAACTCAAGTGTGATTACCTGTACATTGCTCTTCTCTTCGGAATTTGACAAAACTTTACTGCCCTCTTCTGTTTTCTTAATTTACAGAATTTACATGTTGTTTTAGACAGTACTGTAACCTTTTGCTTGACTCTTGTACAGGTAAAGGAAAGAGATGGAAAAACTTGTACTTTATATTAGAGGGAAATGATGCCCAGCTTATTTATTTTGAAAGTGAGAAACGAGCCACAAAACCCAAAGGACTAATAGACCTTAGCGTGTGTTCTGTCTATGGAGTACATGACAGTTTGTTTGGCAGGTAGGACATTGGCTTTTTTTAATACTATTGCACCGAGAGTTCATAAGATAAAGAATTTTAGCACGTTCTAAAGTTCTACATTATTTTGATAGGTATTTGAAAGCTAACTTGGTTAGAAGTCTGTAGGTGCTTTTCTATTTAAAAACAAGTATTTTGTTTGTAGTATACTAGTTCATGTAAGTAAAACTGAGATTGTTTTTGCACAGTTACTATACTCAGAGTTACTTACACATCACATCTTATCTACTGTAATATTTTGATATTCAAAATATGCTGACCACAAGAGACATGATTATCAGCAAGAAAGTTGAGAATCAGAACTCTTTTAGATATCACTAGTAATTAACAAGAGAGTTTGTTTATTTTTTCATTGGTAGTTACAAAAACAACTCCACTGGCCTGTATTACAGTGTTTTATACTATATAACTACATTTACTTATATAGTAAATGATAGAAATTAGAAATTCCAGCTATCCTAAGGATCTTAGTATTTATTCAAAAGTTATACATAGTCAACTTCTAGTTATCTTGTGAAAAAACTTACAGACAAATGTTTAAAATTAGTGGCATTTCTTGAACTGCAAAGACTAATGCTTTGTTCTGTCTGTTTGGGGGTTTTAAAAATCTTTCTAATTTGAAAAAAAACCCACTATCTAACTACTGGAATGAGGAGCACAGATACAGATAAAGATTATAAAAAAAAAATTACTGAAATGTTCCCTATGTAGGTGACAATTAGGCAGGAAGCTTTGGTGTATATTGTAATCAAGAAACATTCTGGTTTTTTTCTCTGAAACAGCTTTTAAGAAACCCTGTGTTGTGGGTTGGAGCATGGTTGTGTGCTCGGTGGTACTTACATGTGTATAAGAGGGCATGCATGGTTGCAACAGCTTAGGAAGCTGTTAGTGAGGAACTGCAGCTGAGACAGAGTTCCTCCTGCACTTCAAGTAGCTGATAAAAAACTGCTTCTGCCCTTTCCTCAGAAGTATAGTGAAGTCTCTACTTCTACACCATTTAACGTCATAGAGGTTTGTGTCACTTGAATGTTCCATGTATGATCCAGTACACATTTCACTGGTCATGAGAGCTGTGGGACACATTTGCATAGGGTATTCCTTAAGTTAATACTGTTTCCTGAAAGAAAAATCCTTAATGTATGATTAACTGGTTGTGAACTAATGCCAAACTTCTGGTGCTTTTAAACTCTCTAGGATAATCCTCGTTGATGAGTTTTTTCAGATGGCTGGTTTTTTGCCTTGACTGTAAGCCAGCATACATGCCTGTTCAGTACACACCATTCTAAAAATGTGTCAATATTCTGAAACAGGCTGCATGTACTGAAGTGTAGTTTTGTTAAAATGGCACAACACGTTCAAAAACAAAATGCAGTTTTTGAAGGACCTGAGAAATCTTGCCAGAGTTCTTCCTCTTCCCATGTGTGATGGTAGCATGTTGATGAACTAAAATTGATGCATTTATTCAATGCACCTTGCAGACAAACAGCAGAAATCTGTTAGTTCAGTGTAAATGTTGTTTTGGCACAGATCAAGTGAAGGTGTCCATTAATATGTGAAGATTAATTAAACTTAATTTTTGGTTTTTTTTTCTTTTTAAGGCCAAACTGTTTTCAGATAGTAGTTCAGCACTTTAGTGAAGAGCATTACATCTTTTACTTTGCAGGTGAAACTCCAGAACAAGCACAGGTGAGAGCTTTTTTTTGCTAAGTGTAAAAAAATTAACTTTTTGTCTTGTGTCAATGATGTTGCCCTTCTGAAACAGGAAGCAAATGTATAATAAATATTTAGTGGTTATAGTAGCAGCTGTTAAAATGGACTAGTAGCAGATCTTTGACAGGAAAGGTTGGTGTTGAAAATCCAGCACCTGTATTACCTGCTCTTCCGGGCTTCAGTTTTGACAAATTCCAGGCAGGTCCCATGGGCAGAACTTCCATTATTTTCTATTCTCTGCTTCTGGAGAACATACATATTTTTGACATGGTTTAATTGAGAAGAAAAATTTACAGGTATTTTCCATGTTATAAAACACAGCATAGCAAGTGAGAGTTTTACTTCAGAGTGAAATAAATAAAATGCTAATGCATGTATGTGTGCCCAGTGACCAAAGTGCATTGAACTGCCTTTTCCAATTATTTGCCCTGTATATAAACTGGTAGTCATGCATAGTCTTTGGCCCTGATGGTGCACAATGTAACGTTTTCTGGGTTTATATGGTAACTTTAGTTACTAGCTCTCTTAACAGTTATGTTCACCGATTAAGAATTATGGGATAGAAGCCTACTTCTGAGAAACTCATTTACCAGCAGATTGTATCTAAAATGACTCAGTGTTCTTATTTATTAAGTTTTAAGCTCTGCAAGTCCACACCTCTGATGTATATGTTGCGTTAGAAGTTAAGCTTTGCATTTGATGTTACTTGAATGGAATGAAAGCTTTTTAGAGCACTCATAACAGACTGTATTCACCAGAGCATGAAGGCTGCATAGATAGAGTATTTTTTCTGTGCTGTATATAAAGGAAAGCACAGATTTTCATGTTAAATTAATGCAGACTTGTTAAATTTGCAGAGGTGACCAAGAATGATGTAATGGCAGCTGTCGGTGTGCTGTCTTTATGAAGCAGTGTGCTGTATCGTAATTGAGAATATATAAATTAAATTCCATGTTCAATTAATTTTTGTCATATCTGTAAAATCTTTTGTGTTCTAAAAAGTAAAAGAATTATGAATGTGTAGAAGATAGAATATCCTGTTTTGTTTCCTGAACATTTGGTATAATTTGCTTTTGGTTTTGAAACTGCTTAACAAGCTGTTCACTGCATTTATACAGAACACAGTTGTTTCAAGTTTCTTTATAATACGGCTTTGGCCCAGAAAAGTTTACAGATACTTCTCTTTTGAGAAAGCTTAGCTTGCTTTATAACATTTCACAGAAAAACAGAAACTTCATGGGGTGTAGCTGAAAGCTTTTTCTTGGAAAGATTTGAAAGCTGAAGCCTAACTCACAAAGTGATCTAGCTGGGGATAGAGGCACTACATATTCCTGTATTTTTAAAATGTGGAAGATACTGTGAAGAATGATTGAAGCAGTGTTGTGGGGGTTTTAATGACATTGTTAGATTGTACTTTAAGAGTAGATGGCAGATCTTTGAGATACAGACTGAAGAGGAGACTGTTGGTCAAAACCTAAATTTTGTGCTTTGCAAGAAATAGACAGGATTTAATGGTTGGGAGACAGTAACTAGAGAGTAAGGCTATAATACACCTTCCACCTTCCAAAGACAAGCTGGAAAAGGTTGGATATATGCTCTGTGTTTCTCTGTTAATTGTTTAGTTTTTGTTTGAAGCATACACAGTGTTATGACTGTCCTATAGGAGTATTGGAGAGAATAATCAGACCAGTTTGGCTTGTTAAATGCAATTTTCTCAGAAGCAAACAAGTTTTTCTTAATTTTATATACAATTTGTAATTTCTTGTAGTATCACTACACTGGAAAATTGGCAAAGGTCACACTGTATATCCATTAGTAATGCTTGATAATTGTAAAAAGGAAAATGGTTCAGATTTGCAAATCCTTTTGAGGTTTTGCTTAGTAAAGATAATAAATTTACTTTAGTATTCAAACTTCTGTACTGTGGAATTACAGAAAACTTAGGTTGTGCCAAGCTAAAGTGAAAATTCAGATACTTTTTGTATATACGTCTGTTCCACTGTAAGAAGCTGTATCTGACTTGGTTTCATTATATTCTTCTGCATCCTTTTCTCTTAGGACTGGATGAAAGCTCTGCAGATGTTTTGCAGTTTAAGAAAAACTAGTCCAGGAACATCAAATAAACGTCTGCGTCAGGTGAAGCTGATATTGTGGGGTTGGAGGTGCATGTGGAGGAATATTTTGTATCCTCTGTGCAAAATGATAATCATAAATCTTAGAATTTTCCTTTCAATAGTAGCAAATCCTGAATAAATGTCTAAAGAATTCAGCAGCTTTCTGAATATGCCTTGCATGGGAAACTTCAAAAATTCATATGACACGTAAACAAAAAATTCTATAAAAATTTATATGACATGTACATAAAATACTCATTATTTACATTTTATTTACATATAAGTACATATTATTTAACTAATGATACTAATTTTATGTAACAATACATGCTGAACCTTGCTTGTGTCTTAATTTCCCTTGGCCTCTTGAAAGTGCCATATATGCCAGAATATCAGAGAGAGGGTAGTCAGTCTTAAATTGCTCTGTTTGTAATGATTGGAGAATAACAGGGAAATACTTCAACAATTCCTGATACGATTTAATCTTAGGAACATTGAATG
>VXAZ01000075.1:0-12810 GCA_013399875.1 Gymnorhina tibicen
GCTTCCTAAACAAAACTCAAAGTTTCTCTCATTTGCAAGCAACCTCTAAGAATAATAGTGTTTAGTTTGCATTTACACACAAGCAGTTAGAGACTCTTACCAAAGAAATCCGGATAATAAAATTGATTCATTTTCACTTCCTATTTTAGATAGATAAATCCTTCACCACTTTATTATGTCTCCAGTTTTGAAAGGAACTGATATCACACATAGTCATTCCTCCAGAGTGGATCTTTTCTGAAAAAAATAGAAACATTTTAATTTTCTGTGAGTTTCTGTCAGTTACAGTACATATCTATAAGGAAAAAAACAAATATGAAAAATACAAATGAAGTTGCTTAGTCATGTAATTAATTGATCCTACTGCTTCACTTTACCACTCTAAAAAGTCATTAAAATAAACCCCAGACTCTAAAATTGTGTTTGGTAAGGGAGACAGATCTTTAAGGGTCCACCAGAAAATCAGAACAGAAAACAGATAAGAATCTCCATCTTTAGCACTATGTATAAAGATTCATACATCTATATAAACTACCTCATCAGAAAACATATCTGAAATATATGTCTATGTAGAATAGTCTGGCATTAGCAAAGTAGACTATGTCCTGAAAAATGTCAAGCTCGTTTTAAGGAATAGAGCCTTTCAAATTACAAGAAAGACTTCTTTTGACCTCTGCAAAGCTCACAGAGAGCAAATCTCCAGCTGCCACATGAGGAACAAAACAAGATCACAATGATAAACTGACATTAGCAGCTGCATAGCGTGTATGAATAAACAACTCTTTAATAAAACAAATCCCCTTATTGTTATAAATGACAGAACACGTATTTCATGCTCATATGACCTGGTGAAAAAAGAGTATTATTACCATTTGTTTCAGCCATATGGTCTCATTCACAATATTGCTTACAGAACTAAAAAATATTTATCTTAGGGATTAGAATGCTGCTTTCTAGGAGATTCCACAGCTTTACATGATGCTAGTGAGGGAAATTCATAACACCAAATATCAGAGCCTCTTTGCTAAAACTTTACTCAACCCTAGAACTAAAATATTTTTGAAGTACTATTTACCTAAGTTTTCTGATCACAGTACCACATTTCTCACTTTAGAAAAAAGGGACAGAGAGAGAGAGAAAGAAAGGATGACATGCAAAGAAAGAAAAGAATAAAAAGGAAAGGAATTGGGAGCATTCTTTCTCTCTCATAGCTTTTTACTGTTTTCATTTTCCCTAGCCTCACACTTAACCAGTGTTTTGGGGAATAGCAGAGCCCTATTCTGAAGCCTACAGGGTCATGTGAGAAGTGGAAGCTGATTTCTATCCTTTTCTAGGAACTGACCACTCACTTCACAGTGATTTTTAGGTTATGACCAAATTACAGTCAGCTGAAGAGATGAAAGTAAATAAAAAACTTTTTAGGAACTTTGAAGACTTTGGGTAGGTAAAGAAGTTCAGTGTTCTCTTCTAAAATATTTTTACTATTATATATAAGGGGAGAGAAAAAATTCATCCAGGTGAATTCTGCCAGAAAGAAAAAAAAGGAAAAAAAGTAGCCAACAAATGCAACAAACTTTAAACTAACAACCCATAAGCCTGAAAATTTTCATTTTACTGAACTTTCAAGAATCATTCTAGGATGTGGCAAGTCAGAGAAGTCCTACAGTAACTTAGCATTCAACAGTCAAATTCAACCAGTTGTTCTAAACTTGGCAAAACACCTTCATCCCTCCCCTCTCCCCAAAGAAAGGACACAGAAACAAAATTAAGCCTTATGTTTTCCAGTTTATTATCACTTCCAAAATTTGCTCAGCAAACACCAGGTGCATAGTCCATAAATCCTAGAGATCAAAAGCTTTTCTGATCTGATAGGGAATCATAAAGAAACTGTGCACAAATTAAAAGAGAGAATGAGTAGGAAAGACAAAAGAAACTAGGTCTAATAGAAATCATTCCTTTGAAATTTGAAGTCTAAAACCAGACTCATACCAAGGCATTTCTAAATTATCAAAGATGGCCTTGATGTTCTAGATTGTCCTGAAGCCTCTACATTTTTTTGCAGATTTACTGTCACTATACCCTTTCAAGTTCTGAAGTTCTGCACCTGCAGCTGCAATAGTGAATGAATTAGGAGATTGATAGGAAAAACTTCCTCTAAAGCCTGTGAATTTTAGTGAAAGTAGCTATAGAGTGAAGCACTGTATGGAATACAGCTATTATGCAAATTCAGAGTCTGAAGGAACTCCAATTGTTTTCCCAGTCTATATCGTATCAGTGCTTATGACAATATTAAAATAATGTAATAATTTATTTTTGTTCAAATGCGGACGTTATAAACATAAGGTTGGACCAGGGGGAAGGAAAGAAGGGAGGAACACAGAAAGGAATTGACCAAAATCCCTAAATGCAAAGTATTACCCATTAGGAGGCTGTGACATGCTAAGAGCTTTGTCCTGCAAAAACAGTACTAACTCTACATCAATAAAACTGTCTGCATGACTACTCACAGCTGGGTGATAAAAAGGGAAGACGAGAAGAACTGGAGAGCAGCTCAGCCTTTCTTCAGTTGTTTATGAACCTCATGCAACAGCTGGGGGCCATTGCTCTGTTATGTACTGCATGGGTGTGGGATGTCAGGCTGCTCTCCGTGAGAGGAGCACTGCACCCTGAAGAGCTGGCTCTGCTATCATGCTCATGGGCTGCACTGACTCCATTTCAGGGTCTCCCTCCCACAGAGCTGGATCTCAGGGATGGAAGATATGATCACAATGCTTGTACAAGGTAGTTAATAAAAGAATGTGGAGTTGTTAAACCACAGCTAGTTTTTCACATGTGATGTTGTGATAGTCTCCTCTCACAATGTGACAGGCGTCAAAACTTCACTGCATTTCTCCAGGTTTTTCCAGAAAAGCAAAACAACTAATCAACTACTTTTTGAAGAATCTTAGCAAGGACAGCAGTAAGTAGAATGAAACTAAAAGCTTCCCCTAAGAAGAATCCTTGCAAGTACTAAATGCATTTAAGCAATATTAATTCAAGATTGTTTTCTTTACTAAATAGATAATACCATAAATTCACCTAGTACCAGAGAACCTTCTGATAGCCTTATACCTGATTTGTCCTCTACCAGGATGCATAGATGACCCCCATGTGAAAGCACTCAATATACTTCTTCACTCAGTACATAACATGTGTACACTTTCGCAGATGTTTAGGTGTACCCTGTCTAACCGGGAGACAGAAAACTGGTTGCACGACACCAATCACAAGACAAGGGCTTTTCCTTTGGAGTCAGCCATGAGGAATACTGCAAAAAGAAACCAAGAACAGTTAAACAGAGACAAAACAGTGTACCACTTTCAGAAGCAGAGGAATATGATCAGCTATGCGTACATGCAGAGTTGTGCACATTGGAGAGGAGAGTCAAATCTAGACACAGTAAGTCAAGAACCAAAACTCACAAGAGGCTCTTTCCTGTAGAGGAATTCTGAGGTTTTCTGGACTCCCAGTCTGTATCTATACTGGCCTGGAAGCCCACTTTCAGGCACTGGGAATCCTTTTTGAAATCTAGCAATGTCAGTGCAGAAAATTAAATTCTTCTACTGCAGACTCCTCAAACAGCACATCCTTTTGTATCCAGTGGTAAAGATGTTCATCTGGTATGCCTTACCCTTTTTATCAGTTAAAATAAGTGGATTCAGGGCACATGCAGTGCTTAATAAGCTTACAGTTGCAGAGCGGATTTCATCAGAACTGGGTTAGTTAAATAGCTGTTATGCAAGGAACTTGGATGGCAGCTTTAAGCGAATGGTAGCCTCTTGTATAAATGCAGTGATGAACATACTTTCCTTTTTTACAATGAGAGAACAAGGGAAGGGGGATGTGAACATACTGGTTTTTAATTCCTCCAGGAATAAGAGTGGTTTAAAAATCTTTAGAGTAAAATTGTTTAAATGACAGCAGGAGTAATTAAAAATAAATACTAAAAAACCAAATTAAAACAAACAAACAACACACACAAAAAAAGAAGAAAACTACAAGAAACCATAATCTCCCTGAGATGTTTCCAGAATTTAAGTGGGCACAAGTTGCAAAAGCAGGCTTCGTGGTTCTACAGTGACATAAGAAGTAAAGGTTGGAAAGAGAACAGTCTTAATCTAATCATAAGCAGCTACAGAAATGCTGTGTCCCAGCTGTGATCTCTGGAGAACCATATTAACATAGGGGTGTTGCTAAATGTATGTGTCCCAAATAGTTGCGACCCATGGAGACCAGCTTTAGATAATGAGCAAAAGAAGGTTAGCAATTGCTGAATACGAGCAGAAAGTAGCAGAGCTCTACATGTATCTATCCCCATACCACCTATAAAACTTGAAGTGCATTGAGCATAACATTTAACTTTGGCTGAACTTGATAAACAATTCGAACAGGGTAAGAAATGCTTTAGTAACCCCTCCTGCTTTCTGTTCTAACCCACTAATAATTCAAACATATTTAGGCAGATTCAGCAGCAAGACATTCCTAGTATATCCTTAACCATTCCAGTGCTAAATATTACATCTCAGCTCTACAACAGTGTTTATGCACACAAGTCCTGCTGGAGTCAGTACTGTACATCTCTGAATGTCTAGTTGTATAGACGCTTGTGTCAACTTTTGGACAAGAATTTCTTTTTAGAAGATGTTTTTGCACAAAAGAGGAATCAAGTATAGTGCAGTGGTGAAATCACAAAAAAATCAGTATACTTTGCTTTTTTGTTACTGTCACATGAACCTTTATATATATATTTATTTATTTATATGTATTTATATATATATTTATTTATATGTATTTATATATATATATATAAAAATTTAAAATGCTGCTTCGTCTTAGTCTTCGGCTCTTCACTCATCCATCTATAATTTTGTCTGGTCCTTCACATTTGTATATTTTACCATGGGGAAGTTCATTAATTTCTTCTTGAAGAGGAAAGAACGTAAGGCAATAGATGTGATCTTTATGGTGAATGAGGGGAGCATGGAAGGCAGCAGAGCCCTATGCAGAGCTGTGTCTCAGAGCTAATGAGATTTGTGCACTGCTGAAGTGCTTTCCCAGGAGATATTGCAACAGAGGTATGCCTCTAAATTTTCAGTTCAGATTTGTTCATAAATTTCCCGTTGATGCTATTCTGACTAGCTAACATCTACCTAAGCCCATTCATAAAAGTAATGGCAGTGTCTGGGATGAAATAAAAGACTGTATATGAAAAGCATAAGATAGTTGCTCCTAACCCACTTCTTCAAATATTTCTAACTTTTAATACATCTGGTTCTTTCTAGTCAGGCATATGAAATTAAGCAGCTTTGAGATACTTTGCTTGGCTTTGTGCTAGAAAGAAGTGGAAGAGGAGATAAGAGCAGATAGAAAGTAATTTCACTTGGTGCCAGGTGGCCTCTGCACTAGCTGCAAGCAGGCAACATGCAGCTAAAATCCATGCCCAAACTCTATTTGTCACAGCTGATTAAAGTGAGTGATCTTGATTTTTCCCCCAAAGAAAAACTGCAAAGGCAGTCTTATCCGTCTTCCCATTCACTAAAGTGGCACCTTTTTTCCCCTCGATCTGTGCTTTCAGTGGGGATGTGAAAAATTACTATAACCTGTAGACACTTCAAAAGCAATATTTGACAGATCTGTCTCAGCCAGAAGTCCAAGATGCATTTTAGTAAACTGAAAAATGCAAAATTATTTTTATAACTCATTACCTTAATTGTATCATTCTTTCAAATATTGATGAAGTTTGGTCTCACAAAGTAAGAGCAGCTCCTTTCTTAGTTGCAGCAGTTCCTGGAATACAGGTGTACATAAATTCAGGGACACAGTGGAATAATGTTTTATGTTGCTAGTAGATTTTGTTTTGTGGTATCACTGAGAAGAAGGGAAAGGAGTTTAGAAAAAAAAAAAAAAGAAACTATTTTAACCCAATGACTTGAACATTTATGCCAGATCTCTCATGCCAGATCAAACTCTCTTGCAGTGTTAGAAATGTTTGTCTAAGTGTTTTCTTGCCATTATTTTTCATTGTTGCATACTTCTGCACTTGTGTAAGGAGACCTTAGTGACAGATGAAACACAAAAAACTGTGAACTGCAATAAATATGTATGTCAAAGTTTTCCAGTGGGAAGAAAAGTGCCAACAAGTGAGGTAAGCTTAAGTGATAAGCAAAAAAACCCTTAAAATACAGCAATTCTAAGATACATAAAAATATTATTTTAAGAAAATTATTCTTTTACAAAAACAATGTTAGATGTTTAAAATACATGACAAAAATGCTTCTGTTCACAACAGAAGCTCCTAACTCATGACTGTTAGAAGAAATTTCTTCAGCATAAACTGAATTTAACAGTTTAATTTGTTTTGATCTAGCTAAAAGACAAGAAAGAAGTTAAATCCTTGAGAGTTGCAAATTAGTCTTATGTAATTATTTATTAAATGTTTTCATTTTGGTATTTTTCTCAGAATTCCTTACGGAGGACCACAATATTTTCATATTTCTTAATATCTAAAAGAGTTTCTCAGTTTATATCCATGAAAAATGGGTGAAATGATACACTCAGATTTAAAAATTTTAAAGTGAAAGGATGCATTTCCCCAATATCAGCAGTGGTTTTTTCCCCACTGATTTTATATTTATCCTAGATGGAGAATTTTTCTTTTTTTCTGAGACCTGTTGTCTATAACAGAGCACACACCTCCAGATGTAGTATGTTACAGAAAATTTATTTATTACAAATATCCACCACTTGGCTTTTTTTCTCAGAAAAATAATTTTTAGGAGGTTCAGTTGCATAATTAGCAATAATTAGTGAATACAAGTAGTCTTCAAAGTTGACCAAAGCCCCTTTTTTGCAAATTTGTTTCAATACTTCAAGTTTTCTTTTACAAGGAAAATGTGGCCAGTTCTAATTACTAAAACGTTCAAGCTTGACTGCAGATTGGACAACTTGTGAGTCATGGTGATGACAGTAACAGTGAAACATAAGGCTGAACCAGGGGTTCAAGGACTGGGCAAGGTTGTAGGAAATGCACGTTCTGTTCTTTTTCTGCCCCAAGCTTCCTCTGTGGTCTTTGGCAAGTCATTCTAGCACTTTATACAAGTGAGCCCACTTGTAAAATATAATTTAGCTTTTGGAGCTCTCACACACCTTGTGATAGCAATGCGACTTTCACAAGTAACCAAAATAAAAAAGAAGTACCCGGACCAAGAGGAGTTTTCAGACCATTTTTAAGGGTATAATCCACATAATTTTTGGATCCCAATCCCATAATTAGACCCATGGAACAAAACTCTGAGCTTTTATAGAGTTCTACTGTTGTCTTCTCTTGTTATATATCTTCAAAGTAACTACCTGCAAGCTTGGGACTCCGTTTGTGCTTTTCCAGACTGAGAATCAGGACCATCAATTTACTTTTTTTTTTTCTTACAATACAATGTAAATAAACAGCCAAGACATGGACTAAATTACATTAACTGAGAAAACAACTTTCAGTAGTGTAACAAGACTATTGCAGAAGGTCCACCAAGAAAACTATTAACAGCAAGACAGAACAAAATAAAAACAATGCTAGTGATAAAAAGAAGATAATAGTGGTGAACTACTTCACCTCAGATAGGAGAATGAGGTCAAGTGTAGTGCTGTAAGATGAATGCAGAAATACCAGGGAATTGGATAGAATAACACAGAGAAACCCAGACAATTATCTATGTTCTGGCTCACTGGTTAAACTCAAACTCTGCAGCAGACATTCTCCAAAAAAGAACTTTTTTCTGAAATGACAGTCATTCTTCATCTAAGTGAAACCTGGATGCAAAGATGGAAAAAATCACGACTTAGCAAGAAGTTCACTTTAGTGTATAATAGGGCACACACACACACACACATATACAGAGCCCTGTGTTTTGTACAGGCATAATTACTGTGTTTTTATCTTGTTCCAGCATACAGGTCCTTTGCTGAAATGAAACACCTACGGGAAAGACTGTAATTATTTTCATTGCTTAACTTTTTTAATATTTTTCTGCATTCATATCTCAAGTTGAAGCCCACAGATCAGACTGAAGAGATACTTAAACTCTTAAGTAATGTCTCTTATTTTCTTTGATCTTCTAATTCTTAAATTTCTTGGCAAAATTATCAGGATATTAGCAAAAGAAGTTCTTGTTTGTGTACTGTACTTGTGTTTATGGTGAAAATAGCAGCCTTCAAATGCAGTTAAATAGGACAACAAATAGGATTCCCATCAGCCCAAGTATATCAGGTCTTGTACAGTCAATTCTTTCAACACATTGCATGATTTGTACATTTCACATTCAAATCTCAGTGTTGCTCATTAAATGCTGGGTCTTAGAGAAATTACCGGGTTCAGAATGTCCTTATACTTGATTTAAAATTCAATTTTCTATTTTCTCAGTAACAAAAGTATTATAGCCAGTGGGATTTGATAATGCCAGAACAGGGTTTCCTTCCACCCAAGTATTAGAAATCCAATGTTATGTTGTATTTACCTCCATCTTCAGCTTCTGTTCTTTTTCTGGACCTGTGCAGTTCTTCCTAGATGTAAACATGGATTTGGGTTATGTTGTAAGGAGTTTGCACACAAGTACAAGAAATAGCTCAAGAAGTAGAAATACTTCCCTATTAAAAATGTGATCCCCCAAAAGTATTGTAAAAATTATAAAGCTGCCTTAAAGAACTTCCATCAAATGCATTTTAGAGAACATCTGACATTAAAAAAAAAAAAAACCCAAAACCAAAACCAAACAACAAATCTGGACAGAAACTGGAAAAACACAGACATCTTTCTGATGAGACCTGAGACAATTTTCCCAAAAGCTGAATTTGCCAATATTTTCTCCTATATTTGCTTAGATTTAAATCAGTATCAGAACAGAAGACTCTGAAATAATATTAACTGTACTACTGACTTGAAATTGTGTTCACTTCTGGAAAGCTAAGAATTTTAAAATAGTGACTACATTTTTATCTAGGAAACAATAGTGGATTTTCTTGAACTAACTTTTAAGTTCACTCTCGAAATTCATTGGTCATCCCAATTTTTTAGGATTTACCTGAGAGAGGTTATGTAGTACGTCAAAATTAATAGTGAAAGGAAACTTTTCTTTCATCTTCAAAAAGAGTAACTGGTGGAACCCAAAATGCTTTGCTGTATTATTGAAAGATTTATTTATTTCACAGTGCACATAATAACTGTGAAGCTAAACAGCTGGAAGCCAGACCAAGTGTGTATGTTACACTCCGTGAGTTATGACTACCACCTCTGTTAACAACACGCACTCTTTAACTAAATCCTTCTTGTCAAAGTGATCTTTCTTTAGTCTTTGACAGAATGTAATCAATGTTCTGCCACCAAAAAGAAAAACAAATGCTGAGGGTTTGGGGCATAGTTTGGGGCTGGAGAGTAAGTTTTTAAAAAATATTGATCCAAGATGCCCACTTTTTAGTTTATCTTTGTTATCAGTTCATCTAGTGCTAGAAAAGACTCACAGTAATTTGCACTAATAATACAATAACATAGTATATATTTAAAACAGCCTTGCAGAAAATACCCCAGGAAATAAATTTTATACAATGTTTCCCTTTAATTCTAATCACATCATTGTAGGCAGGATGAGCATACATATTTTTTTAACTATATATATTCAGTTATGTAGTAAGAAACTACTACTACTTTTATGTGGAGCAAAAGGTACTGAATTCCTATAAATAGGCTCAGAGGTTTACATTGAATTTGGATGCCTACCTCAAAGGCAAAAACTTGTAGAAAGTCNTATATAAAATTATGAAAGGATGATTGCATATTCCTTTCATCCTACTGACTCGTCTTCCTCAATGCTCCTAAAAATATAGCAATACAAAGGAAGATGACTGGAGATGTTTCCCGTTCCTTGATCCTTTAATTTCATTTCAGTTTGCATTATTTGCAGGTTTTATACATGGCTGACTCAGTATGTGCTACTAAATTTTACAGCCTTGTCAGTCAGTGTCAGCCTTTTTTCTCTAACAGAGTAATTCCTGACCTACTGACCTAAATCTCCAGCCACAGCATGTTTGCTTGAAAACTGCTAGTCTGGTATGAACACAGCTCATTAGAAGACTACCATATTCATGCTTTCTTCCTCACTTCATCAGTAACACAATAATACAGCACAGTTCGTTAAATAAATGTGAAGAAAAAGATGAACGCCTTGTATTATGATCTAAGGCTTACACTATTTTACATGGTTCACATCCAGGTAAATTGCAAGCTAAATTTTGAATACAGTAAATGCAAAAATTGCAGCTGTTTTCATGCTGTCTGGCTACAGCTATCTGGCAGAGGAACCCAAATAATGGCCATGGAGAGAAACTTGATGTTGGGGTTTTAGGAGTTCTCCTTTTGTTCTTTCTTCTTTTTTTTCTTCTCTCTTAAAGAATTTTCCCCATAGTAGTGTTGCCAAGAGACACTAAAGACTGGGTACTTAAGAGAGACAAAAATACCTGGCCACAGGGGGACGGGTCCAGCTGGCTACCCTCTTTTACTTGGGGTTTTCTTTTTACTTTTCGGGTGTAGGGCAGAGATGCCGTGAGATTTGAACAGGGAAATAAGGGGTTGGGTACGCATAATTTCAAATTCTAGATACCAGCATAGAAGTAGAAGTCCAGTTTGGACTACTGTCCTTACAGGAGTGGGTTATATTATATTCTGTTATGGGTTTTATTTTAAAAAATAGAAAAAACGTTTACTATTTTCAGTACCTAAGGATGCTGTTAATATTATTTACAGATTCAGTGGCAAAAGGTTTTATTTCTCTTTTGAATTTTAGTCTCGCTGTGATTGCAATTCCTTATCTTTGGACAGGGGATTTTATCTCTGCTTAAGGATTTCTGCATAAAAATAGGAGCTGAACAATTTTCCTATGTCAAGTCATAATTTATTTAACAAGTTTAAATTTGATTGTAAGCTCCCACATTCTCACTGTAGTTCAGTTACAGTATTTTCCTATGTATTTTCACCTCACTCCATGATCAAGGATGTTGCAGGGAAGATCTGTGCATGGGATTGGTACAGTTATATTAAAAAAATGCTTAATTCAACATTGACAACTTCACCACATGAGGTCAAGAAGTGCTGACATAATATCCCCACAGGGTTTTTGGAAATAATAAAGGCGAAGACAAGAGAATGGAAACAGTATGTAAGACAGATAGACTGAACAAAAAGAACAAGAGACTATTTTGAAGAAATTATTTCCAGGGTTCAAACAATTACTGCACATCTAACTAAAATCCAATTGTTCTCATCCGTGATCTTTTGAGCATTTCTGCTTCTCACAAAAAGTTACACAGAATATTTTTGTTTTCTGTTTTATAATATTTTAAATCAAAAACATATGAATGAGTTTTATGCAATAACATATGGAACGCATTAATGTTGCTTTCGTTCGCAACTAAGTACTCAGTTCTGTACTCCTTAAGTAAGAAAAACTCTTACTGAAGTCATTGTGAGTTTTTCTTGCATAAAAGGAAAAAAAAATGAGTAATAAATGTAATGATCTGTAGGCTACTAAAATTGCTCAGTGACCCCTATGTCAGTCCCTTTTAATAATGTATACTTTTTTGCAGGATATAAATTCTCACTATACAGTGAGTGATTGTTTTCTATTCAACTGGGGACTAATTTGGTTTCC
Source organism: Gymnorhina tibicen (assembly GCA_013399875.1). NCBI lineage: Eukaryota > Metazoa > Chordata > Aves > Passeriformes > Artamidae > Gymnorhina > Gymnorhina tibicen. Next base: position 11,730 of record VXAZ01000075.1, read on the forward strand.
ACAAAATCAAATGCAAAACTTCAACCGACCTCTACAGGAAGAAGGATTAAGACTTTTACATAGTTTCTTTATAAGAAATCTTCTGTCTCAACAGGCTGCCACCTTCTCAGTTAGCTGCAGATATGTGTGGGCTGCTGTATCAGTGTCAGTCACACATTTCTTGACAAAGAGAGTGCAGAAATCCTTACCTGAATGTTGCAAGCTGAAAATTGCAAAAATCAGAGACACTCAAACCTCTATATACTGTCTAAAGAAAGGTCCCTATTAGCCTCTAAGGAGATGAGTAAACAAAAAATAATCAGGTACCTTTTCTTTTCAATCAATAAATGCTTCAAAGTACTATTCATCTTGATCTCAACTCAAGCTCATGGGAATCAATGGCAAAAGAAACCTCTCACAGCAGTAAATGGAGTAGATTCAGAAATATTTTTGCTTTTGTGAAGTAAAATATACAGATAAGAAATTTCATTAGTATTCCAAAATAAAGATAGAAATGTTGTTATATGAAGTCTCAGAATTCAAACATTCTGCATCCAATTCTGCACACATTCCCTGTTATTCTGACTTTTTATACTTGTGTACTATTCTTCCATAAATTGTTCACATTGGTCATTTCTTCAGGCTATAACATCTTGGTCACTGGAAAATAAAGATGAAAATTGAAACCTGGAAATAATTTTCAGTAGAAAAATATTGAATAGAAATATTAAATGGCCGGACTTTTATGTAATCCCTGATCTGTTGAATAATTGCGTATATGTGTCTGTGATATAACACGGTATATTTGTGAAAATATATGTTCAAAGGACAAATTCATATAGACTTACATAGTCTCCATAGTCCCTTAGAGTAAAATCTGTTCTTAGTAATTGGAAAGAAAAATTCAGATGACACTGCAGTACAATGACTACTTGTTCCAGTGTTTTTCTTGGAACTGGCTGATTATTCAAATCTCTGTATATTCATTATCAGTTTTCTTGTTCCTCAGAAATTCATTGCAAGATTTGATAGAAAGAAAGAGAGAGAAAAGAAAGAGGCAGAAAAATAAAAGGGAAAGAAAGAAAGAGGGGAGGGGAGGGGA
>VXAZ01000075.1:12893-36118 GCA_013399875.1 Gymnorhina tibicen
GGAGGGGAGGGGAACTGCCATCTAGGTGTCTTTTATAATGTGTAACAGGAATTCGATCTGGTGTCGTACTGCATATCACTCACGCTGTAAGTGTTGCCAAAAGCAAGCTTATAAAAATTATTTCTATAGAACTTAATTTATAATCTGTCTGGGAGTGAAAGAAAACCTTTGAGGTTGGTGCAAAGTTTCATTCTATGTGGAAGGTAATGGATCATCACCAAGGTTGAAATACGTTGTGACTTAATGGAATGTGATTTTGTAGATTGCTTCATAATATGCTGATTTGATTCTTAGTAAAATAAATGTGAAATGTCAGAATTTCATGGAGAATAAAATTTTCTGTAGTCACTGGTACAGATGTACTCCAAAAATTATAGGAATTCCAATGTCCATTTCCTTTGAAATTTTCTTTTATTGTATTCCTTGTATTTGTTCCTCTCACATATCATTATGTGCAGTGTTCTTGGATTTGTACTTGTTTTGTGAGAATCAGATTTCATCTAGACATTATTTTGCAGGGTTCTGAGAACCAGAATGGCTTGTCTTCTCTTCTCTGCCCCCTCAAATACCTCTCAGCTGTAAAAAGGCAAGGCTATCAAAGTCTCCAAATACTTTACTATTCTAGAGTCAGATTTTAACATAATTCTATGCTGTTGTGATTACATATTTACTTAGATGTGGACTACACAGAAATCACTGGACGGCAAAAGGCCAACTCAAACAATTTTCCAGCAACCTTTCCAAGTTAAATCAAAGGAAATGTTCAGGCAACAAAGAGTTCTTTACTTTAGCAACCAATTCTTAACTACCTTAGGGACTACTGACTTAGATTCCTGTTTCCTGGTAGGTTTCTCATAGATTTTGGAAGGATGTTTCGGGAAGGTCAGAAGGATAATCATTAATTTGTATGTGGCTTTTTCACGTGAAATGTCTGTGACTCCTATCCTCTTTCTACTTTAATGAAAGGTTTGGTTGTGGTTTTTTTTAGGAACACGACTAATTAGCAATTTAGTTACTAATTAACTTATTAGTTGTCAGTAGCATCTAAGCATCTTATCTGTAACTGAAAGTGACAGAAAAAAATCTGTCTTTTCTGACATTGACATTGCAAAACTCATAGAGATAGTATTTCCTTTATTTTCATTTGACTAGACGGTGAAAAACAGGGGAGGGTATTCTGTCTCATTGGATAAAAAAGGCAAACCTCAGCAGATTCAAGTGGTGCCAGAATTTTACCCATGAGGTTCAATCAGAGGGACAATGTATACACTCCTTGCAACATGTCTTAAGAAAATGCTATTGCCCAAAGTTTATTTTTTCTTTACTGAAAATTTTCTAATACACTGGAACATTAACCTATGTTGAAAGTGAATACAAGGTATAAAAATTATGATTTCTATGCCACTATTTTGTTTACCTCACATTTAAAACCACTTCATGAAAAGCAGGCAGGAATAAACATTGAAAGAGGTCTGGAGGTATCAGAGTGGATGTCCTGTTGTAGTTTAGGAAAAGAAGCAGACTTGCTTATTAAAACAAGATGAGGTTTTTCACATCATAAGTTCCCTTGTACCTCTAAAACTTTTGCAGATGAACATTATTACGCCATTGTGGAAACAAAATTAAGTCCCATGGTTGTTATCCAGATGTAGTTGGAGAATCCCCTGATGCAACTGAAAGTCAAAACACCTCAGAGGGAGCTGGCCCACTGCTCAAGTCTCTAACTATCTTTGTATTTATTTACGTATATATATGTATAAAAATATGTGACACACACACATACCCGTACATGTGTACATACGTGTATGTGCACATGCTCCCTGAAGTCCTAGGATCCTAAACTGCTCTTTTTAATAATTTGGCACTTTTCCCCACAGTTCCAGGACAAAGAACATAATTGTGTTGTGTTCTCCAAGAGACTAGAGTACTGAGATCAGGTTTTCCACTGCCCACTTAAGAAGAGGATTAAAACAACTTAGTTAGTACCCAAAAGTGTATAAATATCATTGTATCCCATGCTTCATGTCTCTTCCTTCTACTTTTTCAATTAGTTTATATCCAATCTCATTCATCAGATTTCTTTTTCCTAGAAAAAGAAAGAATCACAGTCATAATGATAGCAGCTTTTACTACAAACACGGGAAACATCCTACTTCTCACAATTAAAGCAGAATTTTTAATGAGCTTATTGTTATAAAATCATAACAGCTAAAGACAGATAGCATGTCATATATACTACCAAGGACACAAAGTGAATATTTGAAGATACAATCAGAGTCATTATATTTTATGACACATTCTGTAAAATCAGCTGGACAGGTGTCATAGGAATACACATATATATTATATACACAGAACTATAGATAATTTGTCATGGCTATTGGAATGCATGACACACTCACTAAAGGATGGATTCATCAATAAACACATGGTTTTTCCCAGTTCTCATAAGGTGAGCTGAATTTATTTGTCCAGATCAACTAGAAACATGTAATTGTGGTAGCTTATCCCAAGACAAGTCAGTTCTACGTGATGCACAGAAGTAAAGAACTGACTCAAACTTCCTATGATTTTCATTAAATGCAAAAATATGCTTAAACCCATTCTTTAGCATCCTGAACATAAGCATCTGTGCTGTAGCAAAAAATCTACATAATTATGGCAGACAGTTTATGAGACATATGTTTCAAATTACTTTCAATACTTACTGTAAATGACTGGAATTATTCTGTATGAATTAAATCTAATGTAATACAGATGTTGGATGTGTTAAAATTACTGGTTTAGGGACAGCAGTTTCAGAAGACATTCTGTCAATGAACCTAATTCACACTCAAGAGTTTCTACAGCTTGTCAAAAGTAATGGCATCAAATGCAACATTGCTATTGAGCAAGAGATAATTCAATATGTAACTGGTCAACATTTTACACCTAATCAGTCATTTTTGAAACGTTTAAGTTTAAAATTAGAATATAGTTTAGGCTTAAAATTCTTACTTTGTCAATGAAACTGATATAAAATATGTTGTCCATCAGAATATTTTTGTTTGTTGAACTAATCAGTTCAACATTTTCTTAGCAACACCTTGCCCTATAAGTAATACAAAGTACCATACTTATTTCTGAGCCTTAGATCCATTTAAGATTTCCTCTTCTGCATTGCAGTGCACCCTACCTTTCTATCAAGCCTTATCATGGGCCTTATCTAGGAGGCATTACCTGCCAGGTACCTGCAGAATTGAGAAATAATCCTCCATTAAATCTCTATAAAGGAAGAAATGCAGTTTGACAAGCTGAACAAAAACATTTGGAGATGTTACACTCTTATTTAAATAGGAAGACAATTAGGAAATGTATGTTCCTTTAATGAACTGAAAGATCCTGACACTATTTCTGGGATTAGCATTCTGAAAGTTTAATTTTTCAACTTTGCTTAGCACAAGAACAAAACTATGGTACTATGGAAAAAAAATCATTTTTTACACCAGTTCTAGGTTTGGGCAAGCCAGTAAGAATGCACATTTTACTACTAAGTCTTACATAGTAAGCATGTTTAGTAAAAGTTCTCTAAGCTTAAAGAAATCCACTTTTTCACATCATGTCCAATATTTAAAGAGTCAAAGACAAAGTTTATTAAATTCCCTCCATTAAATTAAGCTCCAGAAAGGCAAATAGCTCAATTATGAACTTAATTTCCACTCCCCTTAGCCCTGTGTCACATCAACCTATTGTTAATTTGGGGTTTGTTTGCTTTGTCATAGGAGTATTCATTCACTGTTTTCTGCCCTACTGAGTGATCCTATTAAAGATAATCCCATTTATTTAATCTCCTTTCTCAACAACCATTTTATCCATAGCTCTCTCTGCCGTGGTCCTGAAAGTCTTGCCCTGCCTAGCAGGGGTTGCAGTGTATGTCAGAGCTTTGCAGGTGTGCTACTGCTAGGAAAAATGGGATTAGCTGTTCTTTCCTCTTTTCCTCTGTTCTTTCCTGAGGGAGCCCATCAATAGGAAATAACAATTTTCCTGGGGATAGAAGAAAATAGTATTTTATTTTCATAGTCTTGGTTACCTTTGCCCTTATGTTGACACTGTCATGAGAAACAACTAAACCAAGAAGCATTTTAAATGAGTCCAATAATTGAAAAGTACAGGGATCAATGCTGCACTTGGCAACTCAAAAATTATACAGTCAGAGTAAAAGATCACATGCTGTCAAGGTCATATCTCGTTAAAGTCTCAGATCCACTTAAATCTATGGATATATTTTCAGCAGTCTAAAGGTACATCCCAACATTGATAAATACTGGTGAAGCAAACCATTAGCATTCCTATGAATTATTCAGTAAAATCCTACACCCTTGTACTGTAGCAAAGTGAACTTCTGAAAGAATTGATGTCTGCTGCCAAGTGCAGCGGATGCCTCCCCACCATGTAACAGGAAGTCTCTGCTCCTGAAGGTGGGAGCCCTTGGTGGGTTATTAAAGTACCCCAGCCTGCTGACTCTCTCCTTTTCTGGGAGTTGTGATCTATGAGCTGCGAAACTAATACTTTTGTTATTCATTGTATTTCCCCCAAAGCCGTGAAAAATTAATGAACCATCCAACAGAATTCACACGTTCTCTATCTAAGACTCTGATCCTTGCAAATAAATCTTTGCTGCATAGTTGGCTTTATGCCTCCCTGAGCTCTGATTGTATCAGTGGGATTCTGTGTAGGTCCAACACAGCAAGTTCATGAACAGGACTGAGCCTGATGGAGCCTCTCTAACATAAGTCTCTCTGTGATACCACGAGAACTCCACATGCTAAGAAAGATGTCTTGCACTTGTAACTCTTGGGCCAAAACCTTTTTTTTTAACTAATACTTATGTTCCTTAGGCTGAAACAAATATTTGCGAAATACTTCTTTGATTATTTTCCAAAATAAAGGCTTTTAGGTAGTATTTTACTTTGCTTTGATATTTTTACAGCACAAAGTAATGAATGAAGATCGTTCCTATATATTTTTACTTTCAAGGAACTTTAGAAACTAGAGACTCTAGAACTAATCTAACTCTAGAATTCTGCTAGACTAGAAGACTATCTAGTGTCTTAATTCTTTTAAAATACCTATGGATAAAGAATCAAATGCACAAAATAAAATGGAAATACTACACACTCAGAGAGACTAGTTTCAGAGATATCACTATCCATTTATCTGAATTCTCCTATACTTAATATGCAGTTATTTGCGTATCTATTGTAAAGGCATTGCAGGACTCAGTTTCGGGATACAAATTCAGACATTCTGGTAGGAGGCAGGAACATCACAGAGACTATGCACCAATGAAGAATACAGTGTAATAATATTTTTCATATCTATCCCATGGATTGGTAATGTGAGCTTTCAAATCTGCCAAAGCAATTCAACAAAGCATTTTAAATACCTAAATACTTTTAGTGTTATTATGCAACATACCAGGCCAAAGTGCTTTCAGCAAAAACAAGGAAAGAAGCAATGAAGGTGTTACAGGGATTTAACATGTATTTCATAATAAGCAAAGGGTACTAGAAGCTGGCCAAAGATATACAGGAGTAATTTCTTTGAAATAATTGAAGTTTGTCCCTTTTGCACTGTGATTTAATTTAATCTTAAATTCACAGCTACTTTGACACTATGACAAGAAGAGCATTAGTATGGTCACTCTGAAATGACACAATAGCTAGAATGATTTTTGCTTTGCTGTGGGATGCCATTATTAGAACAGAATAGCTCTTACACATCCATATTTCATTACAGCAAAAGAGATTAAATAATCCATTTACAATTAATTCACAAAATAAATACTGTGTTGTAGTTGTCATTAAAGTACCTTTAGCTGTCACATGGAAGTAATAGGGTAGTGCAATAGAAATGGAGCATTTCTGACATCTTAACAAATAATTTGTTAATACAAAAACTGACATTACAATATTTTTACCTCTCAAATACCACTAATTCATTATTGTAAAGCAAATTCATTTGTTCTGCATTTCAGTTAATGTTCTAGGCTAATTATATGGTAATAATTTTGTTACTGAAAGCTGAATCTTTTAAATCTCTGCTGAAATTTACAGGTAAGGCAGAAAAAGAGCCATGTTACATAGACTGGAGGCTAATTTTTTTGCTCAACACAGGGTTTTTTCATAGACATCCTTATGAGAGCTTTAGCGTTATGTTTACTATCTCCTATGAGGAAAACATCAGAAATAATTTCTTTGGATAATTTCTTCCAGTTTTCCTAATTTTTATTTAGCTTTCCCTACATTTTCTTGCCAGATCCAAAAATTGTGATAACACGTCCTGCATAGGCCAATTTTGAAGTTTTAAAATTAATCACATGAGAAGTTGATCATTCCCTGTAACCTAAGATTTGCCAAGATTTCCTGGTGGAACCACTCAGATTAATCATCTACTTCTGTTCTCCAGTTCTGCCAGACCTTCTTCCTGGCTAAAAGCAAAATTTATAATGATAGAAAAAAGTGAAAATAATTCTGGTTGTTAGTTTCCGGGTTTTGTCAACATGTCAAATTTGACCAGCTGTGCTTTCTGCACACTTCTGGGGGGAAGACAAAGAGCCACAGGAACTTCTGTGGTGTTGATCTCATCTGAAAAGCAGAAGACTGAAGGATGCTGGGTCTCCACAGGGAGTTTAAGATCAAAAGTGCATCACCTCTGTATTGATATGAAGATCCCATTTCTGTTCTGGGTCAGGTAAAATAAACCAAATTACTCGTTGTATATGTTGTGTTGTTTTAATCAAGAATGTTGTCCCAGGCTCATATCTCAAAAGACTGTATGTTTAAGCCTTCAGCTTTGCAACTCTTGTAATCAAATTGGCCTGTTACTGCAGCACAGTGGTCACTCTGATGGGGCTGAAGGGTCATGTTGCAATTGTCTTTCCCTCATTTAGACTGTTATATTTCAGTAAAATGAACTCCTCAGGCAGTGCAAAGCAGGCAGTGTGTGGCCTCCAGGGCTGCACTGGAAACTAAAGGTTTTTATCTCAGCACTTTTAAGACTGATACCACTGAATCCCCTTCTAAGTAATTCAAAGACAAGGGCTGGTAATCTTATTACCTTTGGAAAACCTTATTTCTGCAAGCAAGAAAGGAACTTCATAAGGCCAATTATTCTCCCAGTTTTAGCATATTTGACTATATTTATCTATAAATAGACTTTAAAAACTGGACATTGGCATTATGTCTGTCTTTTACACTCTGAAGTTATCAAATGATACTATTTCCATTTTATTTATTATGTCTTTTTCTTAATATTTACGCATCTTGTCTTTAATACAAGCTGAATATAATGTGTCTGTCTGTAACACTATATATGTAAGGGCTAATATCATAAAAAAAGCAAGATATTATGCTGTATTCTTGTATTTCAAATCATCTAATTAAAGGAGTAACATTCACCTGACACTTCCTGACAGAACTCATACATAAACAATGCTCAGTGTTTCTTAATTTTTGGGACTGGCATGATATTGAACTCCCTGTAAGTTCAATAAAAGGCAAATATCAACAAGTCCAGAGCTAGTGAAAAAGCAGGGAGGGGTACCCAACACTCTAAATAATATGAAAATTTTCCAGGTAATATTTTTTAAAAGGCAAGTTTTACTCCTTAATCTTGGAATTACCTGTGGAATTTCCAATGACACAAATAAAATTCCAAGTGGAAGACAAAGCAGAGAAGTTATCAAGGCTATCTACTCCATGTAAAGTAATTAATTACTTCTTTTATTATTGTCGCAGAAAATAGAAAATGTAAGAAAAAGAAAATGTAAGTATACAGTATTTTTGATAAAGGATGGGTGGTTTCGATACAGTTATCTTCGGATTTGCGTCTGAACCTTCTCATATCCAGAAAGAGTTTTCATTACTTTCAATACTGCTTATTCAACGACATCAAATAGTTTTACAGATATCAGTATTATAGTCTGTAAAGTAGTTAAAAGTTGTGGAATGCATTTTGAAAGATGAGAAAGTGATTTACCTGGAATAATGCAACAAATAATTTCAAGAACCAGGGATAAATGTTAACAATCCTGATTATTAATCATGTACTCTACCCAGTCAAAGATACTTTCAGCAGAAAAAAAAAGGCCATTACTACTCATAACAAGTCTAACAGTTATGCTTTTATGATGAAATAAATCATCTTACTGAGTAACTAAAAGTCTTCAAGTTTATAGCTGAAATGGTCTTGTTTGTTGTCTACATACAGTAGGTGAAGAGCTAATGGGTTGCTTTCCAGACTAAAAAAGCAAATACCATTAGAATTTTTGAAACCTATCCAAGCTCCAAGTGGTTATATAGTAGTTGGTATACTGTAATAGCTGGCCTGCTGCTGAACTGAACAGGATACCTGGTCTAGACATTTAGGCACTGATGACAGAATCCTAAATTATGCTCTGCTTGTATGTATGTTGCATATTTCATACACTTAAACTGCCTAAGTGTACTTCAGTGAGCAAAAATACTAGGACAATTCATATATTTTTTCAAGGAAATAAGTTTTTAAAGTACTTTCTTTTCTAATTTAATTCTAAAATTACATTTTTTCAAGTTATGTTTGAAGGAGTAAGGTTTAAATGCTGCAGCAATAAACTTCAGAAGGCAAGTTGTTTTTATTTTCTACTGGCATCCTGTGATCTCTACTAAGTCCAGTTCTTCCTTCTCACAGCACAAAACGCTTGATCTTCAGGTGAAGATTTTCACTGAAGTCAGGGACCCCTAACTACAAATCTGACCTCTCCAGCAGCGATAGAGAGGAGAAAGAGCAACTTGGGATGCCTTTCCTCACAGGGAACTTCATTTGTTCATTACAGGGTATTATGACACTCTTTCAGTTAGTTTGATGATACCAAGTATTTTATTGGATATTCAATATAAACAATAGCTGAGTAAAGTAGTTGTTGTTCGGGGCATTCATTCATGACCAGATATCCAAAATTATCTAATGCAAATAGAACTAGAGAAAAATCAGCCTATTTAAAGACATCATACAGCTTGATGATCAGAGAACATTCCATAGGACATATGATAAACCTTATCCTAAACCTTCTACATAAAAGGAGGAAAAGGTGCTGTCCTGCATGTACTCCACTAACCACAGCTGGAGTGCTTGGCAGCAGATAGATAAAACAGTGGAGCTGCTGGCAGCAGAAGCAGGACCAATTCGGGGATTCTAGCTATGGTCCCGGTATGTTTTTTTCCAGCTAGAATTATGACCTGAATTTCAGCTTCATTATTTTAACTCAGCTTTTCACATCTATCAAAACTCCAATTGCAAACTAAATCTGGAAGGAAAAGGACTGAAAAGGAAACAGGTAGAGGTGGTATCGATTACAGCTTTTGCTTGCCAGGTGAGGAATGAAATCATTCTCATTCACTTTATTATTACCAAGTAAATATTTCCCACAACAGGCTTAATAATTGCAAAGGGAATAGGTTTCCTGGGGAGGTTATGGAGTCTCCCTCCTTGGTATCCTGACAGTTTTTTAGTATCTCTATGTTCAGCCACTGACTGTGGCCTTGCCGAATTAGGGAGTGGCCTTGATGAGTTTTTGCGGGGAGGCTTGCTGTATTAGTTACGGGTGGCCTTGCTGAATTAGGGGGCTTGGACCCAATGACCTCCAGAGAGACGTATGCAACCCTGAGTTTAATGTCCATGAGGCCAAAGGGAAAGAGTGAGTGAACATGAAGCAAGTAAATGAATGTCAGCTCTTCAAATAAAACAAGACAAGAACAAGCCAAATTGCAAACTCCATCAAAAACCAAATAATGCCAAGGCAATCTCTTTTCTTCCTCAAACAACCTAATAGCCTCCAGAGCAAAGGAAAGCACTAATCACATGTATTGGGTTTGTCTAGAAAAGCTTTTGATAATGTTGCACATGACATTACACACAACTACGGAAGCATGACCCAGAAGAAAACAGTACTGGGTAATGCCAAAATGCCAGTGGTCACTACTAGCACCATGTCAACATAGCTGCCTTGAGCACAGTTTCACATAAGGTTTTTAAAACTTTATTCCACCATTACTCAGAATTTGAGGGGGAAAACTGGGGGAAAACTCCATATATATTTATTAGATGTAAACCAAAATGAAAGAGAGAATAAGCGTGCTAGAGGACAGTATCTGAAAATAAAGTTATAAATTTCAAATCATGGTCTGAAAGGTACTACTTAGTTATATGAGTCTATCACCCTTGTAAACTCACATTTTCTTATAGCTAGAAGAGTTTCATATGTGTTTAGAGAGACATATATTTATTTGTATATATTTGTGTGTATAAAGATACCCATATGTGTATATGTGCACATGTGTGTATGTGTGTAAATATATATTTATATGCTGTGTTTAGTTGTGTATGTGTACTTAAACATCAGCCAAGGGAGGTGAAGGATTTTGTCATGGACAAGATCTCCCAGGGAGGAACAGAAATTATTCTGTCCCATGGGATCTTCTGAACAGAAGTCAAATCAAGACTTTAGAAGTTTTGACAATCTGCAAGGTCCCTTAATTGAGTTATTAGCAATGTCTCATTGGAAGGGGAAAGGCTGTGATAGATCTGGTAGGCATTTGACCTTTCTGCTGAACAGATCATTAGTATCAAGTAAGATTAAGAGTGGTTTCCTGTTCTAGTCTGACTTGAAGTTTAACCATACTGGGGAAGATCATATACTGCAGGAACTGATTTACTGTTGGAAACAAAAATGCAGAATACTGGAAACAGTAATGCAGAACAAAAGTGTATCCCCCAGCCCTCCACCCAAAAGAAAAGGATAGAAAGAAACACTCACAAGCATGCTTGCAGCATTTTCATAGCCATAAACTAACTAAATAAAAAGCATTTTAAAAATAATATATTGAAAGTAGTTTGTCATCTACATGCATTCATATTTTAAAATAATTTTTCCTAATTTTCATTCTACTGAAAATCTTGGCCCAGTAATCCTCCCGTACCATTGTTTTGCAACAAGCACATAAGACATTCCCTAGACTTAAGCTCTGACAGGGAAAAAACCCAAACAACATCAAAACCAAATAAAATATCCGGGAATCAACAAAAGTATTGTTAAGCCAAAATAGAGTATGTGTTCCTCAGTTGTCGTTTCTAGTTTCTAGAATTTTGCTTATCAGTTTTATTCATTGCTTTGGAATTTTCAGTTACATTCTACAATAGAGAAAATCATGTGCATTTCCAAACATCAACAATAAGCAGCAGATGTATGGAAAAACAGGGCAAGCTTGCTAGCTGATTACTGCTGATTAATACTTCATGTTACAGTCACTGCAAGTAATCTAACCAAGAAAGTGGAGAGGTTATCCAGAATGACAGAGTTAAATTACTGAATAAGGTTTTGCCAATTTACACATGTAAATCATATTTAGATGGTGATACCAGCAAAAGGAAGTGAAGTAACAGGTCATGATAGCACAGAGCTTGAGGGACAGTGTGGGTGGTTACTGGAGAGGAGATTGATCCTTTTCCAGAGTTCTCAGTTTTATACTCTGAAAAGTAAATAAGCAACTTGTGAGATTAATTTTAAAAGCATTTCAACTACTTCAGCTTTACTCAGTAATTTCTTCTGCTCTCAGTTATGGAATATATGAAATAATTTTTTATGTCTGATTCATCCACAAATCAATCCTACAAAAACAAAATGACATGCACAGACTGACTGCACCACCTGCAGCACCTGATTAGCTTCCTCAGGCTGTCTGTAAACATGGCATCCCTTCCTTAAACAAGTCCAGGTGCTACATCACAGAAACAAGGCACTTGATTATTCACAGCTTGTTTTTCTTAGGATAATCAGTGCCTGGTGAGAAGTCAGGTCAGTTGGACCAACACTGCAATTTTTTCATGTTACTGTATGTCCTTGGAATCCTTTCCTATGGATCAGTACAATAAACAGGTCATGTTATCTTTCCTGAATCTTAGTATCTCAATATCCTATTCACCCAGGAGTGTAATCATCCCTTAGATACATGAAAATTGGTAAAAAAAAAAAAAAGAAAGAAAGAAAGAGTATTTTTTAATATTCAAAACAACAAGCGAGTCCTAACTTTTACCTTAGTAAGACAGCTGTTGTATGGACTAAAAGATTTGGCAATACCTGGTATGTTTGCTGCATAGAAATTCACTCAGCCTTTCAAGAAGAAGCAGCTATGGCAGGAATGTAAAAGAAAACCTCAAACAAGATAGTCTTATTATGCTCGATAGGAAACGTCAGTAAGGCCTTGCTAACTTTTGCTTAGTCACTGTAGAACACGCTGCTGAGAGGAATGCTCGCAGTGGGGGCTGCTGATAGGTAAAAAAATGCAGGGAGGGATTAAGTATTTTCACAGAAGTATAGAAATATAGTGAATTAGCCAAGCACTTAAGACAGCTGTTGTAGATGTATGTCCTTTGGGAAGAAGTTTTCTCAACACTGCCTAAAGTACGAGACTGTTATACAAGATGAAAACAAGAGTGCTTGGAATTGCTTACTGGCTGGTGGTGCAACATATTTATGAGTACATATGAAGCACAACTGAAACAGATAATAAACCATCATGTTCAAGTACTGAAGACTTCTAATCATTTGTATGATTCTTCCTGCAAAGTGAATGTGAAAATGATTTATTAACTGTGTAATACATCGCTCATTAAATAGGTAGTATCAGCAAGTTAAAGAGTTTCATGAAGCAAATATTGATATGAAAGACATCTATAAATTATGAAAGAATGCTAGCTGAAATAAATTGAAATGAAAGACCATATGTCAAGCCCCACTTCTCATTCCAGAAATTTATGACCTGAAAACCAGAAAGTATCAAATGACCAAACATTTCGAGTAATAAATATGAAAAAGCCCACTAAATTAAGAACCTTAACAATATAGTCTATAAAAAAAATTATGTTTCTTTTTGCATTTGTGTGGAAAAGCCGATGAAATACATCAGACACGGTGTGCGGATGCAACCCTATAATTTCTAGGCAACTGAATTGCACCCACTTACTGAGGAAAATGAGCAAAGGTTTTCCTGTCTACTTGCCATCGAATTCTTAACAAGTTAGCACAGGTAACACATGGTAATTTATAAATTACTTAGTTCAGCAACTGCCTACATTTACAAGCTTAAGGACACTCTGTGAACTTGTATGTGAAAGCAAATACTTAACTAAATTCTACACTGATTATTAGCTTTTCTTTTCTCTTTTCAAATAACTGCATTTTTTCTGTTCTTTCTACTGTTAATGGATGCAAGACAGTAAAAGAAGTTTTACTAGCACTACTCATAACTAAATTGACGCAAGAAAAAGAAAACATTGTTGACAACATACATCTAGGGAGTTTCTTGAATCAAAAATCAATTGATTATAAAGCATTTATCGAAGAGAAATAAAAACACAACCTGAAGAAATAAAACATTTTACATAAATTACCAGCAGTAAATGATAAAGTTGAATTCCCAAAAATGTGGTTGACTCTGCCAAGAGGAACAGCTCTTGGCAGATGCATCAGATTTATACATTACAGCTACCTCTGAAGTACCAAGACACAAGATCTCCACTTCTTTTCTTAAGAGGTATAGCATATCTAGGTACTCAGAGAAGCTACACATCCCCGGATGGGAATTGCAATACACTCCTGTGCCAACAAAGCTTTCTGACAGGTACGATATTAAATGCACATTATATGTGCGTTCTGTTCTGGAATATTTAAAGTGTCTCTCTAAAATCATATGATGAATTTATTTTAATGCCAAAATAACTGCAGATAGTTTATAATTAAATATTCTGTATGCTATGTCTGTGCAAGGCAGCTGTATCAATGTTGTTGAAGCAGAGCCTTTTTGCATAGATAAGTGAATATGTCATACAGATAGAACCTAGTAACTGATAAATAAGGTTGCTAGGTACATCACTACAGATCAAATTACCTCAGTCACATCCTGGAGGGCCACCTGTGTCCTGGGGGGCATCAGGCACAGCATCTCCACCTGGGCAAGGGAGGGGATTGTCCTGCTCTGCTCTGCACTGGGGTGGCTTCACCTCAAGTCCTGGGGGCAGTTTTGGTGCCACAATATAAAAAAAAAATTAAGTTATCAGACAGCATCCAAAGGAGGGTCATGAAAAAGGTGAAGGGCCTTGAGGGGAAGTTGTATGAGGAATGGCTGAGATCACTTGGTCTCTTCAAGCTGGAGAAGAGGAGACTGAGGGGAGACCTCATTGCAGTTACAACTTCCTCGTGAGGGGAAGAGGAGGGGCAGACTGATCTGATCTCTGTGAGTGACCAGTGACAGGACCCGAGGGAATGGCTCGAAGTTGTGTCATGGGAGTTTTAGGTTGGATATTAGAAAATGGTTTTTCACCCAGAAAAACCACCAGGCACTGGAACAGCTCCTTAGGGAAATTATCACAGCAGAGTCTGACAGAGTTCAAGCCACATACTATGTTTTTTGGGGATAGTCCTGTGCAAGGCTGAGAGGTGACCTCTACAATCCTTGAGGGTCCTTCCAACTCAGCATATGCTGTGATTCTCTGACTCTGTAATTGTTTAGAGGCCCTTTTGTCTGCTGATCTATTGCAGTAGTCTACCATGGCTGTATTTAGATGGTATGTTATGATTAAATCATTCTGTGTTTCAAACTTGTGACTCAGATACATGTTTTCTTCTTTTTCACTGCTTAACTCTCTATTTTTTTTTCTCCCCTCTAAAATCAGAGGGGATACGGAGTACAAAATAAGTTACTGGAACTATTTTACAGTATAAGTTGTTTTCCATTTCTGTCATAATTGTATCCCATCAGTCATTCTTTCCCTTCCCGTTTTGTGATATTTTGGGTTGCCTGTTATGGAGAAGAGCAATGAATATGCCTTAAATACAAAAGACAAGACCTGATATGTCATTCATGCCTGGTATATTTTACTCATGTTAGTATTTACATGAATGTGGGCAGTTGTTGAAAGGCCCTTAAATATAATTTGAATGCATTAGTTGTAACCTCTTAAAACTGAGGTCTGGGGAGATATGCTTTTTTCCCTCTACTTATCAGCTGGAAAATCCCATGACTAATCAGTAATTTCAACACAATTATGTTGCTCTTAGTGATTGTCTAGTATGGATCAAAATTTCTTATTTAATTAGGGTTACTTATTCAAGTACAGGTACCTTGCTCCAGTGCTGATACCACAAAATTTTTATTAACAGGCACCTGCCTCAGGCATTTTTCAGAAAATTTTTAGCCATTACCAGAGACTGCATGTATCATGACCCAAAATTATCCTATTACACAAAAGTTCTCCAGTTAAAAACATTGTTTGTGTGTGTTACAACAACCAGAGCTCTCATGTTGCTTGCAATTATTTATTTTAGATAACAAAAGGAATTGCAATGACACAATTGCATGGGGTACATTTCTTCCACTCAGTTT
Source organism: Gymnorhina tibicen (assembly GCA_013399875.1). Classification (NCBI taxonomy): domain Eukaryota; kingdom Metazoa; phylum Chordata; class Aves; order Passeriformes; family Artamidae; genus Gymnorhina; species Gymnorhina tibicen. Next base: position 28,352 of record VXAZ01000075.1, read on the forward strand.
AATGACTGTAATAAAAGAAGCCAAAAAAAATAAAAGGATAAAGCTGAAATGTACTGGAATTGGAGTGAATATGAAATAAAAAATACAACCTCTGATGTGAACACTGTCAAAACCTTTCTATGTTTTACAGATGCAACGTAAATGACAGTGAAATGAGTGAAGTTGAAGTATTAGGCTAATATTTCATGTCCTGCCAAAAAAACCCAAACCAAATCAGAAAAAAAAAACCAAAAAAACCCACAAAAACAAAAACCACACAAAACCCCCCACAACCTATTAGTCTCATTTGACTATTACCCTGCACATGAAATAATCTTTGAAATGTCTTAAAGATGTCAACTAAATGTCCGTACCTCATCAATAAAAATGGAAGAACCTTGCCATGAACTTGCAGAGGCATTGACTGTGTGGACTGTACTCTGAAATATTTTCTCTGTCTATGTATTAGTAATTTGCATGATTTATATACCAGTTCTAGAAATCTTAAACACTGCTACCACCTGCTGGTTAGTTTACGTTTGAATCTACTAGCTCATCAGCAATGGTCAGTGAGAAAGGAGAAAAGGAGGAAAAGCATATTCTGAAACGCTTTTAAAAAATAATTTTGCTTTGCTATTCCATCAACATTGTCTAATTCATCTCTTTCTATTGTCCTAGATGAAAAATTTTAGTGTCATAAGTTGAAAAATCCTGTTATTTGCAGAAAGAGCCACTAATAGTAAGAGTGGCCTGTGATTACTTCCCTCGATTTTTGCTTTTATTCCCTATAATACATCTTGTAACTAGGTCACTGTTGTCTGCTGTGTATAGTCTTCCATGTTAGAAGAGGCAAATATGCCAGTACTCCTTATTACTCTTTTACCAGCTGAGACAGTGTTGAATTCATTGTTATGGTGTCTGTAGTTCAGAAAAGAAAAACTTTAAAAGTTTCTTGAAAAAGTTGAAATAATTGTCATCAGCATTTTATTTGCATTAAAAACCAGACATACAGTAGTTCTTGTGACAACTGAATGTTGCAGGGCTATGGCAGGAAAAATTCTTATCCCTTAATGTTAATTACAGTTAATGATAGTAGTATAATTCCATGTTTAAAAACTTCCTGCATCTGCCTTACCAATTAACAATTCATACATAAAGGAGAACACTACAATCACTGAAAAGTATAATGTTTTAGTAGAAAAATGCAGAAAATCTCTCCTAAAATGATTTCTAAAAAAATTGTGGTATCAAGAAGTTCCATTAAATATCCAAATAAAGAGGAACAGAAGATCTGTTTAATTATCTGCTTGGAAAAACCCCAGCCAGTGGTGCATGGATGTGAAATCCACAGGCAAAAGAACAATGAGGAGTCTAAGACAAGCTACTTGGATCAGACTCCACACTCCTTCACATTTCCTTCGTCTTCAAAGGTAGGATTATGTTCCAACCCAGGTTGCAGGATCAGATCAGAATATCCCTGAGTTCAGGTACTCTTTTCTGACTCCGGGCATCTTTAATTAAGGTAATTGGTCAAAAACTGGGAAAATGATGACTGAGGATGGTGATGCAGTTTGTGTAGTTCATCACTGAAGAACTGTATTGCTGCATGTAGTAATTCCTTGGTAACATTAAATTCTTCTGTAACTTTTCCCAGAATTCTGTAAAAACTTCAAGATTTTGGAGTTTCCCTCAGGTCGAAATGAGATGTTAGGCTTGTTCTAAAGTAGAGTTAACATTTTTTTAGTTTTATTCTCCATGTATTATAATGTTAGTGTTTGGCACAAAATATAAAAAAGTCTCTCTGCAAAATTCTAAATTGTCTAGTGCTCATGTATGATACAAGTGAAAATTCACTGATTAATACCAGCCAAGTCTTGCTGCGGTATAACCAAGATCCAAATCTTAGCCTTCAGCTTTAGATCAAAGGGGGCAATTTTTCCATTATATTCTTTCTCAATTTATGATCACATCAAAAAAGACCAGACCTGAGCTTACAGAAAAAGGTGCATTTAAACTTTACATTTTTGAAACATTTAAGTGCTTATTTTATTTTACCCCTTTAAGTTTTTGTTTGGGTGAGAAGAGAAGCAATCAGACAACTAAAAAAAAAGACCAAAATATACTTTTTGCTGTGATCCTTCCAGTTGTATTAAAAGCAAGATATGCTAGCAACCACGTAAAAATACCTCACTGCATTTGTAAGATTTCTAGACCATTTTGTATACTAGATAGCTCTGACCAATCATCCCTTTTTTAATGCTTATCTTAACGGAACTCATGTATTTTTGTTGTATTAGTCAGTATGATGCTGTGATGCTTGGACAGCTTCTGAAATTGAATACATTTATCCTGCATTTCCTAAAAGCATAAAATCTTTATAGTCATGAAGCAACAAAAGTGCCTTTAGCCATTGAATATTCCTGGCTAACCAATTTGGAGAGTAAGTGAATTAAAATGGACTACCAAGGAGAGAGGAGAAGAGGAATAACAAGGGGTCATTTGAGGTGTAAGTTCTGCTACAAAATATGTTAAGTATAGCATTGCTTGCATTGGCTTATTTCTGCTCCTCTTGATGTCAGAGGGGTAAAGAAAAGCCAGGGTTAGGCACTTTTAAAAATTCTACCCTAAGGGTCCAAAACCACTTATAACGTGGTGACCAGGCAAAGGCCTGGTCTTTTCTCTTTCATCAATGCTAGTTCCAGAGCAATAGAAACATGAAACTAGTTAGGGTATGCAGTTACAATGTTAAAAATATTTTTGTTATGATTTGATGCTCTGTGGCAGGGCTGAACCTAAAACTGGAAGTTTTCTGTCTTACATCCACAAATGTGTCCTACTGAGGGATCTAGCAACATGTGGTTTTCACAGAAACACGAATCTCTGTCATTTTGTGTGCTGAACAGAACAAGCTCCAAGAAGCAAACCCTTAAAAGTTTGGGAAAGGTTGTTCCACTGCATCAGTTGTTCCAATTTGGCTCTTTCCAAATATTTCCGGAGGTTGCTACTATGCGTACTAACTAACCAACTCCGTCTCAGCTGAGCCTGTTCAGAGTGGCTTTCGTATTCTACATCTGGAAAAGAACCCAAACCCCAGCACTTTAACAAGAGTTAGATTGTTTAGACTTGTGTATCAAAAGACTTTTGAAATAAACTCAGCATATAAATGGTTCTATTTTATTTTGAACATCTCAGCATCTGATTCATTTCTTCAAATAAATTTCTCTTTGGCACAACTTGCACATATCTGAAAACCACCACGTAATTTGGCACAACACTACACAGCTGGCAGCCTCTGCTCAAGGAAGGTCCAGAACTAGAACCATGAGGGATGTCACAAGCCAGCACTGAGGTGCGTTAGGAAAGTTGCATGGAGAGAATTTCAGAGTTGTTTCTTGCACCATGTGCAATCAAAGCCATTGCTATTATTTTCTCACTTTTAGGAGCATTGAAGTCATGTAGAAAAAATGCATGTGTGTATCTAAGCTTTTCTCACTCTGTTCAGAGTGCCCCTCCCCACCTCAAGCTCCCTTAAGAACTAGAATTTTCCATTTCTCAGAAGACATTTTCAGAGTTGTAACCTTCAACATATAGAACTGTAAAAGTGTTTTTATTTACAAATAGTCAATACAATAATTTAGGAAATTCAGGCATTTGACATTTTATTTGGGCATCCATCACAGCCTATATATACCCTGAATAAAATCCTGTCTCATAGTCATTTCTGAAGTTATGTCTAGCAGAAGTTTGCATAGTGTAAAATAAATTCCATTTCAATTGAGGAAAAAAATAATCTCTTCTCTGTGTTTATTACCTTAGTGTGCAGAAGAGAAAAGTAAAAAAATACCAAAGGAAACCCCCCACAATGCAAACAACCAAACAAAAGAACAACTAAAACCTAAAAACAACAACCTCACAAGCATTTAAATTCCACAAATGATTAAAAGTTGTAGAATTACAACTAATTAACTTCATATTCCTATTTGAGGAAGGACTAATGTTGTGATCTACCTGGTTGGTTCTAACTTGCTTATTCCCAAGGAAAGCACAAAAAAAAAGTGTGTAGAAGTGACACAACCCCAACACCAGTGCTGGACCACCATCTATGGCCAGTACCTGGCAACACAGAGGCATTAGCCCATGGAGAAAGTAGCGCCACAATTGCAGCAAGAGCATTTTTATTCCACAAATTGCACCCCAAATTATGAATTTGCTGAAGTTTGGTTCTCAATAAAATGTTGCTCAATTGCTTTACAATAATTAGAGGCAAAAAAAAAATATTTCAAGTGTTACTTAATGCTAATTAATTTTATATTTGTTTGTTGATATTTTTCAAATTTTTCTTAGGTTCATTGTATTTTGATTATATTTTTTTATGAGACCCCTGCATCTTCACACTGATACTGTGTCTGGTGGCAATATTAAAGAAATTCTTAACACCTTCTAAAAGAGATGGGATTTTGAACAGGCTAGGCAAAGGACATGGAAATAAAGACTTCTATCTGTGGTTCAGTGGAGATTCTGGAGGCTGCTGAGGAGGTGAGATAAGGAGGGGAGGTGGCTCCCTAGGCACCCGAAGATATGACTTGAACAGCCCTCTCAAGTGGTGTGGTAAGTTGCTTGATTTCAACCATGTGACATTTCCATTTCCAATTTTGTTTTTCAGACATATCCTTAAAAGAGGAGAATTCCCGTGAAGGAAAATTGGATGAGCTTGAAAGTGCAGAGTTCACCTGGAAAATTTGCATGAAAATTACTGCATTCTCTATGTTATATATTCTCCACTAATCTTTTCTGCTATTATTTCAGTGGAGAGACCACAACTAGACCACACTAAGCCATGTGGAATTAGGGATCTGTATCTCTCCTGACCCTTTGGAAATTCTATTTCTCTTAGAAAACGTTATGCACAGAAGTACACATCTGTCAAGGTATTTCTGCATTTCCTCCAGAAAATAAATCTTGCCAATTATAAACCTTTAAGGAGAGAGTGACACACAGCAAGGAAGAAGAAAGGCAGCATGGAGGCCTATTCCTGCTCCTTCTGCTTATTCTTGAGAAGGTACTTGGTATTTCATGGGCTTTCTGACAAGGTGGGATTTCTATTCCATTAACTGCAGAGTCTTAATAGGAAAGAATTTCTTACCTTTCTCAAGAAATCAATGTAAAGTAAAAAGATGAGCTTTTTAAATGTTCCTAGGAAAGCTGGTTGCCTGTGATAATTAGTGAGTGGTTCCTGGTCAGTGCAGGGAATGGGAAAGCAGCTTATATTAATCCAACTCAATAACTTCAGGGGAACGATTTTTTTTTTTTTGAAAGATAAAACAATCTGTAAAGAAAAAGCACAATTAATAAAAAAATGCAATTTTTACAAACACATGCCACCCTTACAAAACTGTTCTGAGGATATCTCAGGTTCACCTGGTCAAAACAAGACTGTTTAATGAGGTATGTTCATTTGTTCATCACTTATGCTCTTAAATAGCAGATCATATCTCATCCTGTTCTTTCTAACTCTAATCCTACCAGCTGCCTTTAAAAGAGGGATTTTTTTTTTCTCTCAGACCATTCAATTTTTGAATATTTTAATCAGATCTAAAAGCTTTCTCTCCCTATTCTGGACTTGTCTCCAAAGAGCTAGGTTTAAAAATGTGTTCATTTTACTCCTGTCATTACTCCACCACCACCTTCCATGATGTGGGTTTGTATTTTTAATTCTTTGATACTGGCCATAACCTCCATCTTCTGGATTACCACAGAGATGTCTTTTCAATCAAGTACTTACATCAGAACCTATCACTGAAACAGGACATGTTGTGTAAGTTATCACGTAAGGCACTTTATTTCAAAAAGTCATCTTCCAGATAACAATTGCATCTTAGGAACTGACATATTTGGGGGTGTGGTTTAGTCAGGTTATTTTAAACACATACAAAATATAAATTCATATTTCAGGAACTATGTCTTTCTCTAAGTTTTAAAAACCATTCAGCTCTGTGTTTTCAGTAGTAAGAAGAGCAAATCAATAAGGGTGTACAACAAAATGTGTTGTTTCATGGGATGTTTCTATAGTAAAGTAGGTTGCTTTAAAGGAAAAATTATATAATACTATACTAAATTCATGGGAAAAAGTGAGTAACATGAAATACAAGAATAAAATGACCTGAAAATGTGCATAAGGTTAACAGCTTGCTGAATAAACTTAAAAAATCTGTAATTACAAGGGCCAAGGGAAAAATGGCAGAAACACCTCACTTAATCCATTGAGTGGCAACAAAACACAGGATGAATGGAAGACAGTGTCAGTAACCACAAGGTGATGTATACTGGCAGGAACAATCCCAACTCTACTTACAAAAAGGGAGATGAAGGCAAGTGTCCATTATCACTCCTGAAGCAGATTGTTGGGGCTACAAATTTAATAAAAGCATTATCTTCCTTTTTATAAGCCTCTTTATAGTACTAGAAGGCCACAATGAAGAGAAGGCTCCCCCAGACACTTTCTTCTCCAGGCTGAACAACCCAGCTCTCTCAGCCTGTCTTCAGGCGAGGTGCTCCAGCCCTCTGATCATCTTTCATGGCCTCTTCTGGACCTGCTCTAACAGGTCTACATCCTTCTTGTGCTGAGGACCCCAGAGCCAGATGCAGAACTCCAGGTGAGGTCTCACAAGGGCAGAGTAGAAGGGGAGAATCGCCTCCCTTAACCTGATGATCACTTCTCTTTTGATGTAGCCCAGGATATCATTCGCATTCTGGGCTGGGAGTGTACACAGCCGGCTCTTGTCCAGCTTTTCACCCACAGGAATCCAGAAGTCCTCCACAGGGCTGCTTCGGTGACTTCTTCTCCCAGTCTGTACTTGTATCTGAGATTGTGCCAACTCAGATGCAGCACCTGGCACTTTGCTTTGTTGAACTTCATGAAGTTCTCTTGGGCCCAGTTCTCAAGTTTGTCCAGGTCCCTCTGGATAGCATCCCATCCTTCTCTTGTGTCAGCTGAACGGCTCAGCTTGGTGCCATCTCCAAACCTGCTGAGGGTGCACTTGATCCCACTGTCTGTGTCATTGATGAGGATATTGAAGAGCACCGGTCCCAAGAGAAAGCCCTGAGGGACATCAGTTATCACTGGCCTCCATCTGGACACAGAGCCTTAGACCACAACTCTCTGGCTGCATCCATCCAGCCAATTTCTTATCCACTGAATAAAATATATGATCAAGTTCATCTATCAAATCCATGTCTCTCCAATTTGGAGATAAGGATGTGATGCGGGACCATATCAAAGGCCTTACAGAATTCTAGATAGATTACATCTGTTGGCCTTTCCATGTTGACTGCTGCCATCACTCCATCATAGAAGGTCACCAGATTGGTCAGGCACAATTTGCCCTTAGTAAAGCCATGCTGGCTGCCTCAGGTCACCTCCTTGTCGTTTGTGTGCCATAGTGTATCTTCCAGGAGGATCTGATCCATGATCTTCCCAGACACAGAGGTGAGGCTCACTGGTCTGTAGTTCCACAGATCTTCCCTTCTCCTCTTTTTAAAAACTGGAGTGATGTTTCCCTTTTCCAGTCACCAGGGACTTTGCTTGACCACAATGACTTTTCAATGGATAGAGAGTGGCTTGGAAACAATAGCAGTCAGCTCCCTCAGGACCTTGGGACGTAGCTCATCAGGTCTCATCAACTGGTGGCTCTGCAAGTTCAAGTGGTCCTGAACCTGCTCTTTGCTTATAAAGGGGGGGACTTCACTTCCCCACAAACTCTGTTGAGAGAAAATTTGTGCAGCCAAAGC
>VXAZ01000102.1:673-14151 GCA_013399875.1 Gymnorhina tibicen
TTTGACGTCTCTCCACATTCAACATCAAATCTACTAGAGAAATGTATTTACTTTCTCTCCAAAGTTACACGTGCTCATATGGAATGTCTATATATTTGTTAACTTTTCTTTACTAATCTTAACTAATTTTTATTTCAACTTTTATTTTCTTTGCTGACTGATTCTGTGACAGTAAAATTGCCCTCAAGTTTATCACAAGACCCTGTTTCTCAAGAATTAAATCTAAGTGTTTTAAATATCTTGCTGTCATCAATAATCCTCCCATTTCTTTTTCTTGTGATTTTACATCAAAACTTTTATAAATAAATGAAGAATTCTGCCTGAGAAGTAAAAAAGTGGACAGACAATCGCAAAGCAATAATATTTTATGTCCATGACTCAACAAGAAAAGAAGATATTAAGTATAAATTTTCATATCACTAAATACAAACTTTGATGCTGTATGTTTTTTTCAGAAACACTTAACTGAAGCAAATTGGACAAAGAGCAAACTACTAGAAAATAATCATCTCTAAGTTTTTTAATATCTCACAGGAAATTTTGACTGACAGCTAAACTGCCTTTTATTTTTTTTATCCTTGGGTTGTTCTCTCACTTCTCTCTCTTATTAGCCACCTACATCCCATTTCATTTTCCTGTTTCTCTGGCACCTGTCTTACTGTGACTTGACTTTAAAAATGTGTACTAAGTACTTAAACTGCATACTGCATATGACATATTTAGTATTAGCAGCTGAAATTTGATTCATTATGGTGCCTTAGCTCTGCAATTGTGAAAGGCAGCTGTGACCCCTTTACTTTTCTAAGATATTCCATGGTTAATCCTATGTCGTATTCATTATATCATTCAGATTTTTAACTAATTTGTAAATGATATTGTTTCATTTTGTCATATTTTACAAGGAGTCTAAAGCATCTATGTAGATGTCAAAATTTCCCAAAGCTGGAATTTTGAAACAGTATCAATGAAAAGCTGTGTCCTCAGATGCTTTTTAATTATTTGAACCAACCAATAAATAAGATGCAGCAAACCCATCAGTGTAGTAGTTTGCAGCAAATTCTTGGTGTTGATTCTGAAAAAATTACAATGGTTACAGAAGAAGGCAGAATCAGAAATTATTTTGTTAGGAAGTTAAGTTTCTTCTCATGGGCATGTCTAACACAGGCATCTCGCTGAAACCAGTGCAGTATTCCAATGTGCTTTCAGACAGTAAGAAATGCTGCTTGATGCAATGGCAAAGAAAACATTATGACTCATGATTACAAACAAACGTTAAATCATTTTGACTAAAAGAATGGAGACATCTGCCAAAAATTCTGAGTGTGTATGTAGATCACTTAATTAAGAAGTCGGTGCATATCCTGGCATTTATATGCACAAGATTCCATGTAATGGATCAGAAACTTTGTGTCTTTTTTTTCAGACCTCCTGTATGTGCTAATTTTTATGCATAATTCAGTCCAAAGCTGTAATTATACAATCCTGCACTTCACCAAAACCTTCATATGTTGCCTCTGCTACGGAAGAAGAATTAGGTTACACTTTCAAGAATATTCTGGATAAAATAGCACACATGGTTTTCTTAGTGATCTGTCATTGAACATAAGCAAATTGTGGTCGGGAAATAGACATGCATGCCTGCTTACATTTAACAGATAAAGATACACTTACATACAATTCTGGATAGATTGTTGCAAACTAAATGTCTCTATGTGTTAGAAACCTGCCACGCTTGAACAAATTATATTTTTATGATTGCATCTAAACATGTGATTTCATTTCTTAATAAAAATTTACTATCTCTTTCATGCTCTTTTTCTGCAATCCCTGCAGGAATCAGTATTTCCATTGTGAATGTTTTTTGTGAAATTTAGTTTTCTCCAAGGGGAAAATTTTAGAGTTTCTTCATGTTTCAAACCAAGTTGAATAAAATAAGCAGTACCTCAGCTATGTAGGATCAAACCTTTAAATAAAACCGGAATAACTCAGGACTATTCAAAGATTTTTTTTCCTCAGTATTGAGAAGAAAAACTACTCAAAAACCTGAAAAATTATAACAGGTATTATTCATTATATTGATGCATTAATGATAAAGTTTATCAAAGCATACCAAGTTGCTTTGTTTTGCTTGTTAAAATTTTTCCTTTGATTCATCTTTCTTCCCTGTTTTTCTGCCTCATTCCAAACTGGCTTTTGATTTACTTGATTTTTTTTTTCTGCTGTTCAGACTTGCTAAAGTGCTTTTGTCAACAGTTCAGTGGTTGAGTGAAGCAAAGTGTTAGTTAATAGTGTGAAAGCTTGGTGTGCTGTCAGAAAAGGGCAGGCCATTAACTTGTGAAATTCTGCTTTCAATGTTCCACAGCCCTGGCAGAACAAATCTCACTGATGATTTGCCATTAAAGTTACAAATGGCATATGAATTTATGACACTTTGTAATTAAGCACCACACTTCTGCCTAGAGCAGTTAAGATGGCAGACTGTGAAAGATGTTTTATAACACACACATACATTAAAAAAAATTCAAACAACAACAACAAAAACAGAGTTAAAAAAGAAACAAAAACCACAGCCACACTTGAGAACAGCTCCCTTCCACCAGAAGCAGTAACCATGTCAAAGGGCTGCAATCTTAACAATACAATCTAACCTTTAAATGATCAGATCAGTCACTATCTGAGTACAACTCTGTTAATTACTATTACAGTTATATGAACAAAAATAGATTATCTTGAATCCAAAATAACACTGTCTGATTCCAGGCCTGACAACAAAAGCAAAATTATACCTCTGAATTGCAATAGAGAGCCCTGAAATGACAGAGCTTTTAAAATGATAAATATTATGTAATAATAGAGTATATTACGTGCTCTTTTTCTGTCTTAAAAAGATTACATATCTTTGCATTTGAAACTCTGTAAGCCAGTTGATCTCAAGTCTAGTAACTCTGAAACATTTGTGTCACTTGTAATTTCTGTCATTATCTGAATTTGCCTTCTAATCTACTAAACAGCTAAAGGGGTTATTTGGCACAAATGAACAATGTTCACTTTAAAACAACTTGCTGTGGACCTGCTGATAATGTTGTGGTTTTCCTTTTTCTGGCCTGCCAAATTTGCTCAATTTTTAGTTTAATTCTAAAATAAACAATGGTATGTCATCCTACAAACCCTGCATTTCTATTGTACAGGTTGATTTGAAATATTATGTCATTCAGTTCTGACTACAGCCATAATTTTAGTTCTCTCTTTTTATTGTTTCTGCCTTTAGATTTGACAATTCCTAGTATGTCCATCTCCTGTTTAGAATCTGTGATTGTAGTGTTCTATAATAAAGAAAAGATGGATTAAATTATTCATACTGATCATAATTTATTTTGTCATTTCTCACATGTACTCTTCTTTAAAGGTCCTGTTTCACCTCGTGCACCATCTTAAAATGATACAGTGAATTCTTGAGGATAGACCTATGGAGTTTTTGTGGCACAACATGGACAATGATTTTTATCAGATTCCTTAGTCTCAAAGAGTGTATAAATTCTGTAGGCATTAAATCAAGTATTAAACAAGTGTAAAAATCACGTTTATAAAGTAACAAATTTAAGGCTTCAACTTGCAAGGAAACCAAATGACAAAACTTCTATTTCATCCAGAATAAAGGAGACAGATTTTTTTTCAGTATGTATTGTGTATGGAAAAGTACATAACAAATAATGTGCTGAAATCAGAGGAATTTTGCAATCAAAAATTGTGCAAGTACTTTCAAATATGTGGACCTGCACAGTGACATAATCTGCAGACAACAGTGAACCTATGTCTTAAGACTCATAGCAAGAAAAACTTCTCAATGTTGAATATTAAATAAATGGAGAAGACCAGGAAGAATTTAAACCTAAAATTCTAGTGAGGTTTTTTTTGTTGGTGGTGGTCTTTTTAATAATCAAAAAATAAGTACACTCAACTGTAAACTTTTTAATTGTAAAAAACAATTTCCAAAAAATGGTCAATGTTTACTGTCAACTACAAAGTTCGTAAACAAACTGTTCTTTAACATTAAAGTGTAGAACCAGCACAGGAAGTCACTTACCAATATAGTCTCCAGAGCTGCACAGCTGGAACTGGGGGTAGCATCATTTACATTTTGTTACATTAAAAGTAAGGGAGGAAAGGGTAAGAAGAATATTAAACTGACAGCAAGAAGGTTTTTTAAGAACTTAGGAATGTACCCTAAATAGTAAATGAAGAAACATATGGAACCCATTTTATAACACTTGGTCAAAATTGTACTCCCTATAGAAGTGTTAGTGTAGGACTGTGCAATGTGTGCAGACTGTCCTTGAAGACCTGGGAGAATAAAAATTGATACTGTAGTTATGGGCAACTTTTCAAATCACAAAGTGTTAGCCAGAAACTCATTCTGAGAAGCTGTTGTAGACCAAGGAGACTATGAATTTTAGTAGAAATTTATTTCATCTTTAAGCATTGTTATGACACAATAAATAATGCATAATTATGAGTAAATAATATGTAACAACAAATTCTTTTGAGGAAGCTTTTTTAAACTTTTTTTCATTCATCTATGGAGAGCTTTTTAAGATGGGGAAAAAGGATGTTGGAATAGGACTATGGAGAATAGTAAGTATCATTGAGGAGGATGCAGGGAGTTGGTGTATGAACTTTTATTTTGGCATAATGTAAATTTAAGTATCTCTTGTGGTGTTTTTTAAATATCAGTCTACAATGATATATTTTTAAACATCATTATTCCATGTTTATCACTTTCCTCACCCAGATTTGAACCTTTTTATCATATTTGCTTATTTGGTTTTTTGGTGCTTTTTTTGAGCAAAAGAATCAGATGAGTTTTTCTTTATAGTTTGGTCAAAGTTAGGATAATTTCTATTAACTGAAGGTTTTTGCAAAAAAGCAAATGAATTAAATTAAATTTTCCAATGAAGCTGACTAAAATTATGTAGACATATGTTCATGTATACCTCTCTTTTTGTATGAAAGTTATGAAGTCATCTGGAATGTGGCAATACTGTATGTTTTTTAACAGGCTAGCTCTCTAAGCATAAATAGAATAAAGACATTTTTAGCTATTTTTTGCTCTTACTTTTATCTAGACACTAATCAAACAAGAGCAAAACCAACTAAAATGTACTGAGTCACATTTTGTATTCTCAGTAATTGTTGGTCTGCAGTTGAAAGAGTGTAAATTACTTCAGTTCAGACCACATCTCACATAAGCAACCAACAGTCAGAAAGGTACTGAGGAGACATTTATAAATGCATAACTGGCCTCTCATTTTCAACGTGTTTGGGGGCTTTTCTGCCTTCTCACTTATTATTTTTAGCCTGTATTGAAAGTGTAATTGTTGAAAGACAGAGATTAATGTTCAAGTTTTAAACAGCTGGATTAAGATCTCTATTTACTCAGTCATTATAAGTAAATGTAGAAGCTGAAAGTGCACAGATTTCACCAGTGAGAATAAATATTGGAGCACATGAATCCATCTAGGACAGAGCACTGGAGAGAAGCTAGCTACAACATCATTGCAGCAGACAAAATCAGAGATAATGCTGGAGATTTGCATTCTTACATCATCCCTGGGGCAGGGACTAGCAGCCCCAAGCTGGCATTAAATAGGGTCCTGGACTGTGGGAAGAGTAGGGAAACCACCCTGGTTGGTGCTGGTGGTGCCCTCAGGACTCTCTCCAGCCTTGAGTTTAAGGCCTTCAAAAAATCAAACTTTTTTTTCACCCCCATAGGAAAGACACACTCAGTCTTGTAGAATCTCTACCTGACAATTCAGGTACATAATTTTGCCCATATATTTTACAGGGATACACATTCTATTAAAAAGCAGGACTTCTGCTCACTAACACCATGATCTCCTGAGTGGTGTTACCTATAGGAGATCTAATCTACAGATTTTAAGGCAATCAATGTCATTCAGTTCTGGAGATCCAGCTTAAGGTGAGTAGAACATGGCACTTTCTGAGTATTCAATGTTCAGTTTGAAAATGTATGTCTGAAGGCCAGCTCCAAAAGATTCAGTTGCTACTGTAAGAACTCAGAACTTGTGCAGATATTTTTAAAAATTGGTTATAACAGCCTTTGGCTAGAAGTGAGTTTCTCTAGCCCACTGTTCTGCCTGTCACTGAATAACACTGAGTGTCTATGTTAGTTACTACACTTAGCAGTAATTATGAATACCTCAGTAATAACTTTTACTTATTGAGACAAGGGAAAAAAAACCCCAAACTTATGTTCCTTATGTACAACAGTTGACAACAAAGTTTCTAATACATCCCACTGTGGTTGTGGTGTATATATGGCTTATATAACATTATCAAGATATGATACACTGAAAAGCATTTTAAACCTCCAGATTTTAGCATGATCTACCCGAGATCATTTATTCATCCTTTCCAGGAATTACCTTCTCTCTCTTCACACGTGATGTGCTTATCCATATCCCTTCTGAGCTAAGTTGTTGCTGACTCTCATTTCCCTTTATGTTAAAGGTACTACAAATTTCATGTGTGCAGAATATGTTGTTTCCTCTAGATTCTGGTTGCATGATGCTGCACCAGAAAAGAGAAGGACAACAACAGAGAAAAGACCAATGACTGACCAACTACAATATTCTTCCTTTTTTTTTTTCCTACTATTAAAACTTGTGGGCATGATAATTTACCAACGCAGAGTAATCCATGTATTTTCATTCAAATCACAAATAATTGCAAATAGCTGTTAAATTTCCCTACAAATACAATTCAAAATATATAAATCCTGGAAAAAAACCACTCCAACCCACTTAAAAGAAAGATAACCTATATCACTTCATATTGCTGCAAAAGTAGTTCACTAAACTTCAACAGCAGTTTCAATAATGGAGATAATTAATTCAAATAAATATATATGCCTATAATCTGATTATCCTATATGCTATGGAATTTAAAAGTAGATATTTACCATGAAAGTTTTTCCAATTTATTAATTCATAGATATAATATCTGCTTTATATTACTGTCATGAGACAGAAACAAGACTCTCATATTCAAAACTACGTGCAGCATTTTATGATTTTCTTTCCTCTCCGTAGAGCAGATATTTCTGGCAAATGTGCATCTCAGCAATGTAATTTCATATACAGACATCAGAATTTTGTTTCCAACATTTAGGAAAAACATAAATTATTATAAATGGAAAATTGGGGTTTTTTTGCTGCTTGTCACTATCTAATGTTATACTATAATTCCAAGAATAAAAAATGTAATTCAATAGTGCTATATTCAACAACTGTACCCTTTTTGAATATTCCAAATTGTAACTCTTTGTTAGAGATGGTAAATTTAATTGATCAGTTCAATATTAGAAAATATCTAGGAACATTTATATAGAAGATGACTATGTCACATTCTAAATACAGAAGTGTAGTGAGTGACTAATACATACATACACATTTATGTTCTGCAATCACACAGATTTCAAACATGTAAGAGATTTTCAATTAGGGCAGTTAGGTAAAATTTGATGTCCTACATACAACACTTTTGGGAATCTCTTTAATCCAAGGCGACTTGGGGAAATGAGAGACATTGAAAAAACCTATCAACTGAGTTTCATGTAAAAAACATTGTGTAATTGAATAACAAGAAGATAGCCAAGATTTGAATCTCCTTTCTGATCATTGTTGTGCTACCATCTCAGTATCATTTATCATTTGAACTGGTTTTTAAGTGCATAACATCTACGCTTTTTGCTAACATCTGGACTTTCAACTGAAAAATTACTGCAGACTGGATCCAGATGGGTAAAAATCAAGTTAATGGCCTGGAAGCTTGATTTACATGAACACTTATGTTGCCACTATAATTTCAAAGATACATTTTTGTGTTTCAAAAGACCTGACAGCTTTACACTGTGGTACAACCAGTCTACTTTTGATTGGCATTTAGTAATTCTAAAGATGGATCTGCAGTCCTGTTTTGTTTACAAAAGGTTGTTGTTTCCTGCTGGTTGTTTGAGAGAAACTGGGGAAAAAAGAAGTTATTTGTTTCCCATGCGTAGCCAACTCCTATTATTCAAACTGAAGAGTGTTCAGAACCCTTGTTCCTTATTAACAGCAAGATGAGTAGTGCAGTTAATGCTCTCAAGGAAAGGGATGCCATCCAGAGGAAATCCTGACAGGCTTGAGAGGTGGTCCAATGTGAGCCTTGTGAAACTGAACAAAGCCAAGTGTAATGTCCTGCACCTGAGTCGAGACAATCACCAATATCCATAGACACTGAGTAATGAATGGAGTGAAAGCAGCCCTGTGGAGAAGGACTTTGGGATATTAGTAGATGAAATATTGGATATGAACCAGCAATGTGAGCTTGTGGTCCAGAAAGTCAGTTATATCCTAGGCTGCATCAAAAGAAGAGTGGCCAGCCAGTCAAGGGAGGGGATTCTGCCCTTTTATTTCACTTCTGTGACACTTCGCCTGGAGTACTGCACCCAGCTTTGGTGATCTCAGCATAAGGAAGTCAGACATGTTAGAACAGGTCCAAAGGAGGGCCATAAAAACTATCAGAGAGCTGGAACACATTACCTGTGAAGAAATGATGAGGGATTTGGGGTTGTTCTGCCTGGAGAAGAAAAGCCTTGGGGAGACCTTATTGCAGCCTTTCAATACTTAAAGGAGGCGTGAGAACTGGAGAAAATGATTACTGGCTCAAAACAACTGAAGTGCAGGGGTGGGGGGGAGGCAGTGCAAATTCTGTGCAAAGTAGGATGTGCCCTACACCCCACCCCCTGGAGTCTCTAGTCCAGCCCAGAATGGCTGCCAGTCACTGGCACACCTGACACCCCAGCTGGAGGGGAGGGCCCAGGAGACCAAAGCAGATAAAAGCAGTTGCACAAGGACATACATGGTCATGGCCCATTGTTTTGGATTTTATGGTAGCTGAGAACATGCTGGAATTCAAGCAATGAGTAGCTATCTTTCTCTGTAACCCCCTCTCTTTCTCCTGCTCTCTCTCTCTTTTTCTTCTAATTTCCTCTTCTCTAAATCTGGGTAACTTAAATTTGGATGGGTGAGAGTTTGCTAAGTCAATGCCTTGTGAAATGCTTTATTTAAATTTCTTTAAAAATTTCAAAGTACCCTTATTTTCTAAAGTTTGCCAGTAAAATTTGTTGTTTAACCTCCTGAGAGTATTGTCCATTTCTCCCGTGCACTTGCTCAGAGTATAAGAAAACCTAAGCCCCTTCAAGAAGCTCATTGAGTATGAGCAGGCCTTTACAGGGGGCTCATAAAAAGATGGAGAGAGATTTTTTTACCAGGGTCTGTAGTGATAGGACAAGGGAAACAGTTTAAGCTAAAAAATATAAAAGAGGAATATTTTTATAATGCAGGTGGTAAGACACTGCAACACGTGGCCCGGAGAAGTGATTGAACCCTTCCCTGCAAATATTCAGGGTCAGGTTGGATAGGTCTTTGAGCCACCTGATCTAGTGTGTGTCCTTGCCTGTGACAGGGGATTTGTCCTAGATGATTTTTAAAGGTCCCTTCTAACCAGAACCATTCTATGACTTTTATGACCTTTCATACACTGTGACAAAAAAAATCCACTGTGACAATTTCTGTTGTTTTGTATGCTGTTCTCATTTAAGTACTAGCCTTTCTTAAGCAAGTTGTGATTCCCTTCTCTCATACAGACTTTTTTCCATTTAGTTCTCTCTACTCATCCAAAAGATTGGTTGAACACTGGTCTAAGTAATTTGACATTACAATATCCGCTAACTTCCCTATGCCAGCATGTCACTCACAGATCCCATTTTTGCAAAGCTGTCCTTACCTTTTATCAAAGCTATTTCCTGTATTATGAAAGCTCCAGCAACCTGATAAAAACTAAGTACCTTTGAAATAAAACTGAAACTCTGAGAGGGATTTAAAGTATATTTAACAAGTGTGGTTCAAGTTTCTTAAATTGAACTGCCATCAAAATTACTAATGTTGCAACATGGGTGTAAGTAAAGTGAGGGGTCTCCATCAAGTCACAGATGATACACTGGAATAGGATGCCTAAGGTCGTGGTCACAGCACCAAGCCTGACAGAGTTCAAGAAGAGTTTGGACAATTCTCTCACACACATGGTGTAACTCTTGGTAGCGGTACTGTGCTGAGCCAGGAGTTGGACTGGACGATCCTTGTGAGTCCCTTCCAACTCACTTATTCTGTGAAGTCAGAGATTTGTAGCATTCAGTCCTGGAAGAACAAAAAACTTACTTGTTGAACTTCAATGTCACTGTTCCTCAATTCCACTAATGTTACAGTCAAACACAAAGGTAACTATGGACTGGAATGAAATACACAAATCTTGATCTCAGGAGTAATGAGACTACAAGCCATCATTTTCTTTATAATCATGTTTCAATCATTAATCATACTTTCTGTTTACAGCATTTTTTTGCCTTATTTCATACTTAAATGTGTCAAACTTCAGTTTTATGCTTTTGGTATTGCTAGATCTTCCTGTTTAAGTGTGTGATATCTCTACCCATGATGGCTTTTATACCATAATTGGGTCACCTCCCCTTTTATTCTTCACTTGCTTTCTTAGGATTAACTACAAAGAATTAATAAATTTCATTTCTTGCTGTGCAAATGTTTTTTCTAGCTCTTACATTATTTTAGTTTTGGCAGGGTTTTTTCACTACACTGCCATCTAGGTGTCGGTCTCCTCTTAAAAAGACAGTAAAATATTTCAGCATGAGTATCACCAGGCTTACATGTCATGCTCTCATTCTCTTTCCTTCATCTGTCATTGCACTCCAACATTATACTTGTGCTATTGATTTTGACTTCTTAAGAAATGTTTTGAAACTCCACTTCTTCTTTCAAAATAATGTAGCTAGTGTCTAAATTTTTGTGCATGTGTGCGTACATTCATGTGTGCACTAGGACATTTGAAGGATGAGAGAATAATGTTAAAATTGCTTTTGAAAGAACATCTATTTTATTTGAAAATGTGCCTCACCAAGCATCCATAATGCATTCTGTAATTGCCTTTTACATGTTGGTTTCCACTTTAGCAGCTGGAGTCAGTTAATAGCTCCCTTTTTATTTCATTTGTTATTAAACCAGTGCCCTGAAATTAATTGTTCCTGCTTCATTCTTCCAAAGTCATAATGCACTGTGCGCAAAAGCTCTTATTTTTTGTTTCAGTTGTTCTCATCAGAATTCTCAGGACAATTTTGTCTACTTTTACAAATGACACAGATATGACTTGTAGTTTAAGCCCATCATCAGTTTTGTTTGAGGTTTAGCACTGATACATTTGTGAGAATGCAAAGCATTTGAAAGGATTCAAAAAAGTAGAAGTGCTGCAGGCTTTCTACCTTGTTTTTCTGTGCTGCTTTCTGTTTGTGATTGTGTGTTTGTATCCTAGGAAACCATTGAAGGTGGAATTTGTGAACGAAGAACTTGTGGTTATATGAAACATTAAAAAGATTTCAGATTGGAAAAGTTTGTTACGAAATTAGGTAATGCCCATTTCATTTTGTATGAAAAAATATATTTTCTGCTGTGCAGAAAGATTATTTAAATAAGTGAGCCAAAGTACTGGAAAATATAAATAAATAAATGATGACTTCATCAAAATATCTGGAACAAAGTTTCATTCAATAAAATTCCTTTAAAAATCCAGGGCATGATTCTCATCTCTGTTTGCTGTTTCAGTACCATATCAGTGCATCTTGGATTGTGAGCCCCACAGAGCGTATATAAGGGGAGAATAACTAGAATTTGTAAAATAGGATTTCGTATGAATGAATAAAAATAATTTCCAGGTAACTTGAACTGACTACTGTATTTTAACACTCAAGTTAAACTTATGGTCCTAATATATGAAAAGCATTTAACTGTTGCACATGAATCACATCTAGAAAAACAAAGCATAGAAAACTAAATACGGCAATTCAGTAATGACATGATTTGACTCTTACTACAAAAAGAGATACTGTGCCCTACTGATAAAATCATGAGCACAGTATCACTGTGTCTTATTACATCAACACAATTTAACATAATATAAAACCCTGCAGAGCAGAAGTAATAAGACAGAGAGGGAATATGAAGGATGAACATTAAATACTTTCCACTTTAAAAAAGAGATACTAAGGTACAACACCATTAGTATCTTCTTAACACACATACAAAATGCAGAGAGATCTACAGATAAAAATTCTGTGTACTGCTCTGAGTATTATTTTTGCTGTTATTAGTATTATTTTATTAACAACAAAAGGACAGAAAAGTAATTTAACATTACAGATAGGTCACAACAAAACTTGCCAGGTCAAATTGTAAATTATTTGTAAAGAGCTTGCATGAAGAATGTTTAATAAGACTGTATATGACACGAAAAGGATTCAGAGAAAGTAAATACATCCATTCTATTGTACCCACATAAAATGTCATTGTAAGCCTACCTTTGCATCTTAATTAGAGTCCCAAACCCAGGTTTGACAACATTTATAAAACCTACAATGCTGAATCACAGAAGATTACTAAAAGTGATGTTTGGAGTGTCGGAACAGCTGAAATGATTGAGTTAAGGGTACTGCCAGATATTGCCATCAGTAAAAGACATGGCTCTACTCTTCTGTGGCCCTTATCAACGGAAATGGTTGGCTCTCAAAGGAATATACTTGTTCAAGTTAAAGTGCACATCTTCTTTTGGGTACAACAAATGATTCTTTTGCATTTCCTCTAAAAATGATAATTCAAATTCTACGGCCCATGCAACGTTTGAGTGCATGTATAGTGTGTATGCATACATGTTTAATGTAGGTCTTCAAATTGTTAGCTATGTTTGTGGGAAAGAATGGTGAAACTAGCCTTTCATTACATAGTTTTAAAAAAAAAAGGAATTTCTTTCTTTGAAACAAATTGATGAAACAGTCTTCTAGAAAATTAACAATTGCATTGGTGAAAATTAAAAGAGCATATCTATTTCTTTCCAAAGAAAATTATTTTCTTTTTCATTTATGTATGCCATCAGTTAAGCTACGGTTTAATTCAGATACCATATTAAAATTTTATAATATTTAATAAAATAAGGAAAATAACTCAGAGTTAGTTTTTTTTTTCTGTCTGGCTTTATCTTTATAGCACTACAAAGCAACATCATTGATTTTAAGGTGCTCTTAACAAACCCATGAGGTCAGAGGAAGTTGAAGGTTTGAGGATACTTGAAATCTAAACATCTCTAATTTTGTCAGTTTAAGCACAGCATATGATTTATTTTAACATACATTAGAAATGTTAATTCTACAGTATGTTATAAGCTTACTTTCTAAGAACTGTACTCCTTCTTAATTTTCTTCTAGGCATAAGGGTGTTCAATCTTTTACGAATAAGGTTTTCAATTCTGAGAATGTTGAAAATTTTATGTTATATTGAGGTGTTAATTTTGTTAAAGAGAGG
>VXAZ01000102.1:14175-24468 GCA_013399875.1 Gymnorhina tibicen
AAGAGAGGGATGGAAAGCTACACTTTTCATCTTTCATTTTATTGATTCTTTTCTTTGGCCCAAAGTCAAACTTACAAGCTTATGTCTTTGTTGCTATTTTTACAGTAGAGCCTGATTTGATTTCTGAAACTGAATTTCTGTGGCTCTGCTGAGCAAAAGTTGGTCTTCTTTTTGAAAACTCATCAGTAGCCACAGATTTCTCATAATACTTCATAGACAGCAGATTCCCCTTTCCTGGACACTGCAAAGAATTGTATTTAAACACTGTTTGGTGTTGCAATTTATATACCAAATTGAAGAATAATCTTAAGCATATATGTAAACGTAGTCTTATCCCTGCAGTAACCTTCATCACTGTCTAACACTCACACAAATTGGTCTTTGGGGAATTCTGAGCACCAGCACTTCAAGTTTTCAGTGTTTGAACTCTTTTCCCTTCTAGGGTAGGAAAGAAATCTATGCATAGAAAAGAAAAAAAATTACAGATAAGATAAATTTCTTTTTTTCGTTCTTCTTGAAATCATACAGAAAACAGATAACAAGTACCAATTACAAGCCTGGTTTGAAAGAAAATGAATAAACCTTTCCTCTGTAACAATTTTTTCAAGGGCTTAGCTCGTTTGTTTCACCCACCTCATTTCTATAAATCCTTTTTTTGTGTTGAATGCAGTACATTGGATTGAGGATAATTTCATATTATGTCCAGAGGTTTTGACAGTTCATTCATAAGGTACATTTTTTGATGTGGGAACTTGGATAAAATGCTCCCTTTTTTTGGTTTTGATATGACCTGATTCCTTCGGAAACATACTTTAGAGGAGGAATAAGTTTATAAATGGATACACAAAACTTATTTGAGAAAAAAGAACAAAACTGTTTTTTAGTAAGGCTTCTTTAATGCTCAAGAGTAATACAGTTCTTTTACCTCTTCAGGTAACTCTCAAGCTATTTGTGTAAGTTATTAACTAACTATTGCAGAAAGCAATTTGGAAGTGAGAAAAGGTTTTGTGATAAGGGAACTGGGTTAATTCTATTTAGTGAGAATAAATTCAAGAACTGCAGCAAAAAGTCTTTCCAGGTCTTCAAGTTCTGAAAGAATCTGAGAAGCCACCAATAAAGGAACAGGTGATGAAAGGCTACAATATATTGATGTAGGCTGCAAAAACTGACAGTAATGAATTAAGAAATCTATCTAAATACCTTAAAAAATATTGCCATCAAGAAATAGGTCAGAGTTGAACCTATATGCAAAAACATTAAAACAAAGATGACTCTTTAGTCTATTGGCAAAGATGCCGTATCCCTTACACACAAAATTTCAAGTTTCATTTATTTTATTCCCTGCCCTGCCACCTTTCACATAGGTTGTGGTTTTTTTCCCGCTATGATCTTTTTTTAGCAAAAATAAATCACTTTATTTAACCTTTTAAGGCTTTAAAGCCAGTTCTCTTAACACCTTCTTACACTCTCAATTAATAAGATGGAATTTAAAATTCAGGTTGCATACTACCTTCCACAGTCTTCTGTAGGCCTAATTACAGCTTAGACTCCTTTAGCTTTTTTTTCAGTTGATAGAGTTTCAATTTGAGAAAAATGGAAATAATAAATTTTAAAATATGATGTGGAACATATTGTCTAATTTCTTTTTTAATTTTTGCAGAGAACAAAATCTTTCTGCCACCAACCCTGCTTTACAAGGTCTAAGATTCTGCAATTCAACATTTCAAATAGCTACTAATCGTACTACTTTCTAATCTTCAATCTTCTTCCTAGGTTTCTTTTTTAATTCCCTCAACTTCCTTTTGACTCTTCCCACCCAGCCCAACTGTCTATAAACAAGCTGATGAAGGAAAATTCCTTCTTATGTCAAGGAGATGATGCAATACTTTATTATTGATAGAATTTATGAGATAATGTGGCTTACAAACAGAACCATACATAACACACTCTCACTATAGGAGTCTGTGGTTTTTTTATGTACAATACTTGCATAACTAATACCTGCCAAGATAATACTCCTGGTCCAGAAGGATAAAGGGTCCTTCTTTATTTCGCCTAAAATTCTACATATTTTTGAACATATCATAGAATGCCATTCTCAATATGCAGTTACTCAGAAGTGGGCCAGTCACTGCTTGGGGACAGACTGGGAATTAGTCAGTGAATGGTGATCAGTTCTAATGTACATCACTTGTTTCTCTTAGATTTTAACTCCCTTTCTTCCTTTCCTTTTTATTACAATTATTACAATTATTGTCATTATTAGTTGCAGTATTATTATTACTACTTTTATTATCATTAACAATTTTATTAATAACAATATAATAGCTATTATTATTATTATTATTATTATTATTATTATTATTATTATTATTATTATTTTAACTTTGTTGCAAAAACTACACTATTCTTATCTCAAAATTTAATTTTCTTTTCTTTCCCAATTCTCCTCCCCATCCCACTAGGGCAGATGGGATGGGAAGTGAATGAGCAGCTGCATGGCTTTTAGTTGCCAGTGGGGCAACTAAACCAAGTTCAACTTAACTGATAATCACATCTTCTTCTTTAGAAGAACTTTCTTTATTACATAATCATAAGTTTTCTCATGATTTAGAAAGTTGCTGAGCTAGCAGAGAGCTTCTGCTGGGTGCTCAAAGGGCAAAAATATTTTACACTCTCTTGTGCTAAGTATGTGAAAGTAATTATTGATAACCTAAATTCACCCTAGTGAATGCTTAAATAGAAAGAAACTGGTCAACAGAGACCTTTTAAAAATAATCTGCAAATGAAAACACTAATGTATTTGCTACTAGCAACAGGCCTCAGAGAGAATTTTTTTAACACCAGAAGTTTAATGAGTGTCTTGTTCTAAGAAAGTGCTGTGGAGTGATGCCTTTAAATTAGCTTTATAATCAGTCAGAACACATTTGAAGAGGATTTAATTTGCAAGGTTTAACCATCAATCTTGCCTTAAATCTGTAATCTCTGGTGGGTTGGTCATTTCTCCAACAAAGATTTTCAGCGCCAGCTGTTCAACCTTTGCCAAAGCTCTCTAAATTGATTGATCTGTCCCAGTTCACACCCCCAGGACATAGCTGGTCTATTGGCCCCTATAATCCTGAATGACAGTGTGGATTAAAGCATGCTCAGCATCTGAATTAATTTGTACATGTGAGTGGAATGCATTCTGGAAGTATGTTTTAAAATTTTAAATCACTTTTTTTATTATTATTAGCCTTGTGTACTACAAGAATAGTATTCTACAAACAAACATGTAATTAACATATGCAAAGAAGTTTATATGCCTAACAGCACAGACTGGATACAAACACACTTTACAGCCCTAAATTCAGCTGAACCCAGTGAAAGAGATCCTAGGGTGCAGGGGAATGGAAGAAATACCTGAGGAACGAAAGCTATTCTTAATCACCAAGTGTTCATCATGATGAAATTGGAAAAGTGCCCTTCTCTGTTTATTCTCTTGGATTTTTAATAATTGATTGCATTAAGATACTTAGTAAATACTAGAATAATTTCTTAATCATCATTGAAATAAATCTACATATGTTTATTTCTTATCACAGGTATGGCATTAATATATTTACTGGCTCTTTTACTCCCTGTGCATAAGAAATGAAAGGATACATTTTTACCTTAAGCCCCTAAATTTATCAGTAAGTGATGAGAGAGTGAAGATTTAAAGGAATGATCATGTCTTTTCCAGCTTATTATCAATAAAGATACAGAAAGATTAAGATAATGTGCAATACATTGGCTAATCACAGTCAGCATGTTCGTACTGACACTGTCTGAAGGTTAAACAAAATCAACAGAGACCTCTTTTTCTGAGTCAATGTGTGTACACCCTATTTGTGGCTGGTTCCCAAAAAAGCAGGTCATGGATATATTTTAAAACACGAGTTCAAACACTTGAGTTCAAATCCTGTGCTCCTCCTTCAAAAAAGTTTTCTTGAGGTCACTGGAAGCTCTTAACTAAATAAATGAGAAGTAAAATGGCTTCTGATGAAAAGAAGTATGAAAATTAGTATGAGATTAAATGATATTACCAGAAGCAAACATTTATTTTAGTCTTTTTCCTAAACAGGAAGGGCTTTTTATTGTTCTGTTTTGTTTTGTTTTGCACACTATCTCTTGTAAATTGGGTCCTCCCAAAGGGGAAATATTACATTTTTTGGTAGAAAGATTTCAGATTTAAAAATTTTGTAATTTCTTGGTTTACGAAGAAACACATTTTGTTCAGAAGTTTTTAGAAGAGTCAAGCCTCGTTGCTTTCAGGTTAATTTCTTCTGGGAAAATGTGGCAGTAAGCAAATGACTTATGACTTGGTTTCACACAACTGGGCATCCCAGCATGCACTGGAAACAGAGCAAATGAAAGAATAAAAATATTTACAATAAGGACTTCTGCAGATCCATTATTGGTGATATGAATTTACCATTACAAAAATTCAATCCTCAAAGTTCAAAAAAACACATTGAGCAACTTGGAAATCCTGAACTACATAAAAGAATAATGCATTTTCTTGCTATTTAACCTTTTTCTTTCCAGTAAACTGTGTATTCAGTTAGGAATCCTACATTCTTGGTAGTACAAAAATTTTACTGAGCTAAGGATCTTTTTCTACATTCGTAAAGCTTTTATTTAAAGTCATCATCAAAGTTAGTAAAATGATCAGAAGCATTTCCCGTTGTTATAATCTATGTGTTAACTGTCATCTACACTAGAGAATTTTACCAGTGAGCTGTGTTTAAGACCACCATGATTTTTGAGAATGCTTTCTTAATATGCTAGGAAAATGATTACCCAGAATGTTGTTCCACCTCAACTTTCTTAAAGAGAATTTCCAGTTTCAGAAAAAGTTCTTTTTGTAATATAATATTTTATGTGTTCTTTTTTTCCTTTTAGTGAATATTTATATTGAAAAATAGCAACAGTATTTTCAATCTCTCTGAAATAAAAATTTACATTATGTATACCTTGTTGTTTCCAAAGAAAAGCATAAACCCCCAAAACCTTTTGAAGAACTAACCATTCAGCATAGCGGAAATATAGGAAGAACTTGTTAGGGAAAACATAGAATTTTTAATTATTAGAATATGTAATGTAAAGTTACCTTTTACTTCATTACTCCTTTAATTTTGCTAATGTATAATAATGATTTTTTTTAAAAGCTGTAGTTCCTCTATATCTGCCTCATATTAAAAATGTCACATTTCTACACGTAGATATTCCTTCCTCAATTGGTTGATTTAATCTTCCTAAGCTCTGCCTGATTTTCTTGAACATTGAAAACTTCTGGAATTTTGAGATTTAAGGACTCAAAATCAGGCTTCTAAAGTTTGCTTTTAGGTAATTATTTGTAGCTAATTTTATATTCATGGAGTATAATTTACATTGTATATGACTAGTTTGATCAGCTGAGAATTTTTTTCATGTTAAATCAAAGGCATACATGTTAAATTTTTTACACATTCAAGCACACAGATGCAGGCACTACAAATAAAAAATAAAGAATCAGCAGCTAAAGAAAAAATCCTATGGCCTTTTTAAAAATTATTTTTAACATTTGTACAAATATGTACTGAACAAGGAAATTAAGATAGCAACTATACTCAGTAGATTCCTTTTTATCAGCTAGGAAATATATATATTTTTTACTTTGATTGCTGAGATGATAGAAAAAATGGGGTAAATGCTAAGAATGCTTCATTGCACACGTGCATTCCATTGCTACTGGCATGAATAACCAATTGTATTGACATTAAAATCTTCCCTCTTTTTAGGGAATTAAAATATTGAAAAGTGAAGTTCTAGCCAAAAGGCTTTGAAGGACAAACTGGAGAGCAGCTGCTTAGAGGTCCTCTCAGATTTCTGCCGTCCTGTAAAGTGTCTGTGCCATCCCCATATATATATTGTAATTGTATATCAGAGATCTCTGAGGGAAAACATTTTCATTTCCCTTTTCTTTTTACACTAAAGCTTCTCATTTCCCATTCCTTACAGGAATAAATCCTTGAAACAGCAGATATTGCCTTAATCTATTACGCTTGTTTTCATGCAGAGGGGAAAAGGAGTATCAAGAGGGGAAAGGAATAACTTTAATTAAGGCAGATGTTTTTCAAGTTGACTAAACAGAAAATTTTGTCTTAAAGAATTTTAACTGTTAAAAAGGTAGATCTACAGTCTCACATTCTTAGGTAAAAAGTATATTCAATCAGATGAGTTATTTATGCAGACTGAAGTGCCACCTGAAATCAATGATTGTATTGTCAAAATGTATCTCTTATTCAAATGTTGCTTTTGAAACGGGTTTCATTAGGCATGCTTTTTACTACAGTTATAGTTTCTTCAGTGTTTCAACATGGACGTGAGCATAAGATCCATGCCCACAGGAGGAAAAAAAATATTATAACTAGAGTTGGACTGTTGGGTTGAAATGGCTACTGATTACACTTGCAAACTGATACACAAGACATCTGAATTAATATCTGTATGTTAGGTATATAAATAATGTTTATTTTATGAAACACTTCATCCTGAAAGTAAATGTGTGGCTGGGGTTTGAAGTCAATGTGTTTGCTTTAAAATGAATACATAGATGCATTCAGAACTCCATTCCATATACGAAAAGAAGCTGACCTTTAAAACTATGGTTGCCCATATGTAATTGCAAGGATATTACACTTTATTTGTGCAAGCATATCCAGCTGTTACAACAGTATTTCAAAAAGCAAGTCTTCATTTTGGTGCTTCAGAATCTCTAAATATGTCCAAGTTGTCTTGGTAAGAATAGCCTTAAATGCCTCCCCATATAACTTAATTACTTCTAAGGAAGACAAGGTTCTTTGTACATATTTTTCAAAATTCCTGGCTTTAAAATAAATAATTATGATAGTATACCCAACATTAGGTATTTTCAATTAGAAAACCACCATGATTTCACTTTTCTAAGCATCACTGCATTCTCTGTGTCATGGCGAAACTTTGATTTCCACTCTGGATAAATGGACTTCCTAAATATATTGTTATCCTATTTTCACTGCAGTGAGGAAAGGAAAGATGATGATGCAAGTATCAGTTTCTGATCCAAATTTTCAGCTCCTCTCCTGTCTTTGTAATAGACAAGTCTTTTCCTGTGTAAGGTAGTTTCTTCATGTTTTAGAGACTGTTCATCTGGTGTGAAATAGGGAACAACACTACAGATATGTGTAAGGTTGTAAAATTGCACCTGTAAGTGAAAGAGAAGAATGATAGGAGCTAGGAAAGAGACAGAAAACACAGACAAAACTAATGGATGTGAGAAAGATAATGAACAGTAGTGAGAAATGCCCTGGCAGCCAAGAAGGCCTAACTGAGTCCTGGGGAGCATCAGGCACAACATTGCCAGCCAGGCAAGGGAGGCGGTTGTTCTGCTCTGCTCTGGGGCGGTCTCACCTTGAGTATTGTGTGCAATTTGGGGCACCACAATATAAGATATAAAGCTATTAGAGAGCCTCCAAAGGAGGGCCATGAAGATGGTGAAGGGCCTTTAGGGAAACTTTATGAGGAGCAGCTGAGGTCATTTGGATTGGTTAGCCTGGAGAAGAGGAGACTGAATGGAGACTGAGGCCCTCTACAACTTCCTTGTAAGGGGAAGAGGAGGGGCAGGCACTGACCTCTTCTCTGTGGTCATCAGTAACAGGACCGAAGTGAATGGCCTGAAGTTGTGTCGGGGAAGGGTTTGGTTGGATATTAGACAAAGTTTCTTCACCCAGAGGGTGGCTTGACACTGGAACAGGCTCCCCAGGGAAGTAGTCACAGCACCAAGCCTGACAGAGTTCAAGAAGAATTTGGACAATGTTCTCAGGCACATGGTGTGACTCTTGGTAATGGTGGTGTGCAGGGCCAGGAGTGGGACCAGATGATCCTTGTGGGTCCTTTCCAACTCACATATTCTGTGATTCTGTGAACTCTGCCTAGGAGAAATGTATCTGTAGAGCTAGAGGAAGATGGACATAATTGTCTAGAAAGATTTAGAATAAGTTTGGATGGCAGGGAAAATACCTAGTTTTTACTATAAATGATCAATTTTCACTTTCTTTGAGTGATCCCTGAAAATTATTAAACATCCTTCTCTGCAGAAATACTCCTTGTTTCATTTGCTTTTCAGGTGTGTTAGAAGGCAAAAATCAATCCAACAAGCTTTCGTGGAGGATCATTAAACAACTTTACTCTCAAATAAAAAAACATGAAGTACAAAATACAAAAGGATACTTCTTTTGTGTTGTTTAAAACCGCAAATGCTGCATGGTGTTAAGACACTTTGCACTGTACCATAAACTGCATATTTGTATTTGGAACCAAGTAAGGAAATGGCATTCAAAGAAGAAA
This sequence comes from Gymnorhina tibicen, assembly GCA_013399875.1. Taxonomy (NCBI): domain Eukaryota; kingdom Metazoa; phylum Chordata; class Aves; order Passeriformes; family Artamidae; genus Gymnorhina; species Gymnorhina tibicen. The sequence continues at coordinate 22,567 of VXAZ01000102.1, forward strand.
AGATCTGCAAATGTTAATAATTAAGTGAACAGCAAATGTAGGCATCAGTACCTTTACAGAAAATGTTCAGTGAGCACAGGAAGAACACAGAAACATTACCCAGACATTCAAAGATGTAATAAAGGCAGATCTCTGCTGAACCTGGAAATGAAGAAGAGATGCAGAGAGCTAAAACATGGCTTCCACATTTATAGCTGAAGTAAAGCTAAAGCTAAAGTAAATTCTATTCTCACGCAAAAAAAAGCAGAAGAACTCATGACAATGGACTCAGAAAAAGGTGAGGCAATCAGTGCTGCTTTGGATTTGTTTTTAGTGGAAACATTGCTTCTGAAGTGTTTCAGGTTCACATTGCCTAGTGGCAGAGTGTAAAGGATTACAGTACTATTCATCAGATAGGAAGATAAATTCAGAGATAATGCAGCAAACTGGATACACACAGTTCCATGGGAATAGAAAGCAAGGGCACCAAGGGAACCAAGCAATTTCTACTAGACTACTCCCTGTCATCTCTGAGAGATCGTGGTAGCTTTTCCCAATGGCAAGAAAAGAAATGTTATGCCCATTTTACAGAGATTGATAGAAAATAACTCTAGTTTAGACTTTTGAAAACTGATCTCTAATGGCTTTGGTATGAGGAAATTTGGAAATAGGGACACAAAATACTTGCACCAGAACAAGTAAAAGTTTATTACATAATTACTTCTGGCCATTCACAGATTACTTAGATAGTGTAACAATGTTTTCCTCTATTAACTAAAATCCAAACTCAGTTTGGGTATGTCACACATTAGTGAACTCAAAGCTCTCTTACCTGCTCTTTAAGCTGAGAAATAATTGAACTCTGAAATGAAATCCTGTTTCGCTGTGGCTTAAGTTAATTTTTTTCCTGTTAGTTTCAAGATACTCCTGAGACAAACACTAAAAAGTGCAAAAGCTTTACTCACAGTTTGTTTTTTTCCTGATGAATCATAAGTTAACAGCTGATAACAAAAACATTCAAGTGGGACAGCAAGAAGGGCAAAAATAAGAGCTTCTAGAAGCACATAGGTAGCAAAAGGTAGACAAGGAAAATGTGAGCCTGCTGCTGAACAGGGTAGAGGCCCTAGAAACACAGGACAACTTAAAGAATTCAGGTATTGAATGCCTTCTTTGGCTCTTTGCCCCTTACTTTACAAGTAATACTAGGAAGACATACCCTTGATAGAAGAGGTGGAGGAGGATCAGGTCAGGAAACACTCAAGCCAAGTAGACTTATATAAGTCTGTGGGTCTTGATAAGATGCAACCACGAGCACCAAGGGAAGTGGGTGATGTTATTGCAAGGCCACACTCCATAATCCTAGACTGGCCATGGCCATTGATGTATGCCTGAGGACTAACGAAAAGCAAAAGGTACTCCTGGCTTCAAGAAGGGTGAGAAAGAGGACTGAGGAAACAACAGTTCTGTCAGCCTCACCTCAGTGAGGTGATCACTGACCTGGGAAGGTGATGGAGCAGCTAATTCTGGAAAACATTTCCAGGCACATTAAGGACAAGAAGGTGATGAGGAGTAGTTGACATGCACTCAAGAAGGGGAGGTCTTGCTTAACCAACCTGATAAACTTCAATGATTAAATTATTAGCTTGGTAGACAAGGAAAAAGCAGTGGATATTTTCTACCTGGAATTCAGGAAAGATTTTAATGCTGTCTCCTGAGTGTCAGAAATTAATATGACAGAGTGACATTTTATTGTGAAATTTACTTTTCTTTTCAAATATTCAGGACTTTTTTTCTGATATTATTTTTTAATTGTAATACTTTTGAACCTTCTAATGTTTATGGCAGTGGATGATTTAAGAGGTAAATTGCAATAAAGATTTGATGACAGCTCATTTAGATATAGTATTATTTACTTTTTTTTTT